>CM068364.1:7640570-7723070 GCA_034769755.1 Odontamblyopus lacepedii | reverse complement strand
ACACACACAAACGCACACACAAACGCACAAACGCACCCAAACACACAAACACACAAAAACACACAAACACACACAAACACACACACACAAACACACACAAATGCACAAACGCACACAAACACACACACACACAAACGCACACAAACACACACAAACACACACACAAACGCACACAAAGACACACACAAACGCACACAAACGCACAAACACACACACAAAAACACACACAAACACACACAAACACACAAACGCACAAACGCACACACAAACACACAAACGCACACAAACACACACAAACGCACAAACACACACACAAACGCACAAACACACACACAAACGCACACACAAACGCACAAACGCACCCAAACACACAAACACACAAAAACACACAAACACACACAAACACACACACACAAACACACACAAATGCACAAACGCACACAAACACACACACACACAAACGCACACAAACGCACACAAACACACACAAACACACACACAAACGCACACAAACACACAAACACACGCACAAAAACACACAAACACACACACAAAAACACACAAACGCACACAAACACACACAAACGCACACAAACACACACACAAACGTATACAAACGCACACAAACACGCACAAACGCACAAACACACACACAAACACACACAAACGCACAAACGCAGAAGCAGATCACAGACAGAGAGGATCATGGGAAATGTTCTTCAGGGACGACAGTGACACGTTTAAGTGTAAAGAACAAAATAAACTCCACTGGTGTTAAAGACAGAGCGACATAACCAGGACTGAACCAGGACTGAACCAGGACTGAACCAGGACTGAACCAGGACTGAACCAGGACTGAACCAGGACTGAACCAGGACTAAACCAGGACTAAACCAGGACTGAACCAGGACTGTACCAGGACTGAACCAGGACTGAACCAGGACTGAACCAGGACTGAACCAGGACTGAACCAGGACTGAACCAGGACTGAACCAGGACTGAACCAGGACTGAACCAGGACTAAACCAGGACTGAACCAGGACTGAACCAGGACTGAACCAGGACTAAACCAGGACTGAACCAGGACTGTACCAGGACTAAACCAGGACTAAAGCAGGACTCTTGTATATGAATCGTTGAGTCTTTTGTTGTGAATGGAAATGTGTTGCGTTTGCGTTTGGCCCTGGAGGATTCTGCACAGACTCTGGGTGAAGTGGGTCAAATGCTGCTCTGGTTATGGACGGTTCAGACAAACACAGAATCTTCATTCAGATTATAAGAAAAAAAAACTTAAAATAAAACAGAAAAATAAATAAAATAAATGATCAAATGTGTAGGATCATCCCGGTTTAAGAATAATTGTCATAAGAAACTGCAAAGATGAAAATGTTTTAGTAAATGTAACGTGACTATGGCTGAATCCCATTTCAGCCCTGACCCCGACTCCTCCGGTCTGTGCGTCGCCTGGAGGTTTCGGGGTGTCCCAGTCCCCGTTACTGCAGAGGGGAACCTGGTCGGGCTTTTTACTCTAACAAAACAAGACTTTTCAGAGGCACAGGCCAAACTGAGGCGTATGAGCGATTTGTCAGAACGTGAATCACCGGTGAGATTCACAGAGACCAAAGAAGGTCCCACATTTCCTGCATTATTTATGGTTTAAAATGTGTGCAAACCGCCGTATTGTTTCAGTTTAACGTTGTTCCAGTGCGTAAAGCTCATTTTCTTCATAGAATACACACTACAGTGAGCAGTGTCACGATATTTGTGACCTGACTGATCGTTCGATGCTGGAAATAAAGTTGAGTGAGCGTCCGTGCGGCACAGGGGTTATTTTGATATTGTGACTCAGGTAACTGAAAGAAATATATATCATATTATATATCATATATCATAATATATATCATATCATATATCATATCATATATCATAATATATATCATATCATATATCACTGGTTTAGCCCATAGACGTATAAAAGACGTGGACTCAGTGAGTGTGACGTCTCCACAGCGTTTAGTGCCGTTTAAATGAGGCTCACGATGCCTCAGCTACAGGAGAGAATCTGGAGTCAGACTCTGTTCTGAACGAGGTTTTTGACGGACAAAATAGCAAAAAACAAAGTTCAGGATCCTGTGTGGCGGCTTCAGACGAACAGTTTAAGTCCAGAATGACGAGGCTCAGAGCAGCAGGTACAGACAGAGGGACGAGAAGATCCTAATGTGAAGGAGCCGGAAGAGCCTCCTGGAGCACTTCCTGTTTGGCACGCGGCAGCTAATGGGTTAGCGGCTAACGGGTTAGTGGTTAACGGGTTAGCGGCTAATGGGTTAGCGGTTAACAGGTTAGCTTAGCCCACTCAGATACACGGACTGTGGTTTGGCCCTTACAGAAGCTCAGTTGCTTCCAGAGTCTGGAGGAGTTCCTGCTGAAGCCGTTTCCCAGTTCACAGAAATCGACTTTGAACCTTTAAACTCTTGTTGCTCAGTTTCAAGGGGCAAAGGGTAGAAATTAGAAATGGGACTGGCCCTAAATATCCCTGTGTCTCTCTGTGGTTTTCTTCTTTCTCCAAACGGAGGCCTGAGCTCTTTTATTGTAAATAAACATTTTTACAGCTCAAAACTCTTCAAAGTTCATAGAAAAGCTCTGATTCAGACAGAAGTAAATCACTTTCTAAACTCTGTCCTGTAGCGACTCTGAACTGAGCCCACTTCAGTTTTCTGGAGTTTTTCTTCTGTGGAGTCGAGCGTCTTCACCTTTATCTCCCTTTATCCATCGCTCCATCGCTCTTTCCTATTGTCTCTTCCTACTCTCTCTCTCTCTTCTCTCTCACTCTTTCGCTGTCTCTCTCCCTCCCTTCTCTTTCTCCATCTCTCTTTCTTTCTCCTCTATCGCTCTTTCCTATTGTCTCTTCCTGCTCTCTCTCTCTGTCTCTCTTCTCTTCTCAGTTTTCTTTTCTCTCTCCGTCTACTCTCTACTCTTTCTCTCTCCTCACTCTCTTGTTCTTTCGCTCTCTATCTCTCTCCCCTCTCTCTATCTCTCCTCTCTTTCTCCATCTCTCCTAGTTAGTCTCTCTTTCTCTCTCTCTTTCCCATTGTCTCTTCCTACTCTCTCTTTTCTCTCTTCTCAGTTTTTTTCTCTTTCTCCATCCCTTTCTGTTGTACTCTTTCTCTCTCCTCATTCTCTCTCTCCACTCTCTCCTCTCTTTCTCCATCTCTCTCTTATTTAATCTCTCTCTTTCTACTCTCTGTCTCTATCCTTTCTATCTTCTCTTCTTAGTTTTCTTCTCTCTCTCATTTTCTACTCTCTTTCTCTCTCCCCCTCCTCACTCTCTCCTCTCTTTCTTCATCTCGCTCCTCTCTATCGCTCTTTCCCGTTGTCTCTTCCTTCTCTCTCTCCTTACAGTCCACATCGTCCTCTTTTCTCCCTCCTCTTTTCGCCCTCCTCTTTTCTCCCTCCTCTTTTCTCCCTCCTCTTTTTTCTTCTCTTCTCACTTTTCATCTTTTTTTTAAAATTTGTTCCTGAATTTTTAATTATTCATAATCTCGGGTTTCGAGATTTAATTTCCTGAGGCTGAAACGACTTCGGAATAAAAGTCTCTCTCCTCCATCTTACTGTCCTGGTTTAGTCCTGGTTTAGTCCTGGTTTAGTCCTGGTTTAGTCCTGGTTTAGTCCTGGTTTAGACCTGGTTTAGTCCTGGTTTAGTCCTGGTTTAGACCTGGTTTAGTCCTGGTTTAGTCCTGGTTTCGACGTGGTTTAGTCCTGGTTTAGTCCTGGTTTAGTCCTGGTTTAGACCTGGTTTAGTCCTGGTTTAGTCCTGGTTTAGACCTGGTTTAGTCTGGACTTGAACTCAGTTTTTCAGGTCAATAATTTGCTGCTCTGGTCTAATGTGAGTTTCAATACTGAAACAGTCTAGTGTATATGGACCAGAGAGAGAGGGGGAAGAGGGGGATGGAGGGAGAGGGAGAGATGGAGGGAGAGAGGGGGATGGGGAGAGAGGAGAGGGGGATGGAGAACAGGTCGATGGGGCAGAAAGAGCGACGTTTTGT
This sequence comes from Odontamblyopus lacepedii, assembly GCA_034769755.1. Classification (NCBI taxonomy): domain Eukaryota; kingdom Metazoa; phylum Chordata; class Actinopteri; order Gobiiformes; family Gobiidae; genus Odontamblyopus; species Odontamblyopus lacepedii. Next base: position 7,719,027 of record CM068364.1, on the reverse strand, counting down.
TTTTTTACCCTGATTTTTTTTTTCTAGATCAGTACAAATGTTAAAGAAATATTTGTGCATCTTTACGACAAAGGACTAAACAAGACCTGGATTAAGACTAAAACATGATCTGAACCAGGACTGAACCAGGACTGAACCAGGACTGAACCAGGACTGAACCAGGACTAAACCAGGACTAAACATGGACTTAAAGGAGGACTAAATCAGGACTTAAAAGGTCTAATCAAGAGCTTTTAAATCAGAGAAAGGGACCTGGATCTAAACCATAACTGCAACTTGTACTCAATGAAGTCTAAACCAGGTCTAAACCAGGTCTAAACCAGGTCTAAACCAGGTCTCAACCAGGTCTCAACCAGGTCTAAACCAGGTCTCAACCAGGTCTCAACCAGGTCTCAACCAGGTCTCAACCAGGTTTAAACCAGGTCTAAACCAGGTCTCAACCAGGTCTCAACCAGGTCTCAACCAGGTTTAAACCAGGTCTAAACCAGGTCTCAACCAGGTCTCAACCAGGTCTCAACCAGGTCTCAACCAGGTCTCAACCAGGTTTAAACCAGGTTTAAACCAGGTCTAAACCAGGTCTAAACCAGGTCTCAACCAGGTCTCAACCAGGTCTCAACCAGGTCTCAACCAGGTCTCAACCAGGTCTCAACCAGGTCTCAACCAGGTTTAAACCAGGTCTAAACCAGGTCTCAACCAGGTCTCAACCAGGTTTAAACCAGGTCTAAACCAGGTCTAAACCAGGTCTCAACCAGGTCTCAACCAGGTCTCAACCAGGTCTCAACCAGGTCTCAACCAGGTTTAAACCAGGTCTAAACCAGGTCTCAACCAGGTCTCAACCAGGTCTCAACCAGGTCTCAACCAGGTCTCAACCAGGTCTCAACCAGGTCTAAACCAGGTCTACACGTGGATTCAACTAGGATTAAACCAGAACTGAACCAGGTCTAAAACAGCTCTAAAGATGGACTAAACCAGGACCAAACCAGGTCTCCATAAATATCAGGTATCTGTAAAACATGAGGTCGTCTTTTCTTTTCCGTCGTCACGTTTGTGTCGATGTTCAAAGTAGAAACGGGTTCAGGGTAAATCCTGAAGCGTCTCGGAGCCGCGAGTGACTCGTGCTGATTTATTCTCGTCCTTTGAGTCATGTCAAAAAGCTCTCGTGCAGATTACTGCAGAGGACCTGCATAATGCATGTCTCCATTTGGAAATTAAACTCTATTAGCCATTACCAAAGAGCTTTTAGCACTTCCTCCACTCAGGAATCGAACTCACAACCTCCAGGAAAAGGTTCTACAGAAAAACACTTAGTTTTCCTCTCCTCTTCTCTCTTTTACGCCTCACACGGATCCTTCTCTGCTCTTCGTCTCTAAAAATCATCGTTTAATTACCTCGTCACTCCAGGGGCTTCCAAACGTAATTAACTTTGCTCCAGAATCTTTTCTCTGTCGTTCTGAATTATGAATGTCCCTGTGACTCTGCTGGTTTCAGACGCTCGTCCCTGGAGATATCGGGGCTCATTCGTGGATCTTTTCTTTGAAAATGTTCAGAACTTCCACTTTAAGAAGACGCCGAGAGATTCACAAAAAGTTGAACTCGGGCACATTTGAAGCTAAAGTCCGTTTCTAGAGGTGGTGAATTCTGTCAGAAGCCAAAAAACGGCACAGATCAGTGTTTCCTCGGTGGAGATCTCACTGTGGCAGTGAGTCTGTCAAGGCAACAAACTAGTGTAGTGATGGGGGCAAGTTCTGAACTTCCACGTAAAACTGAAGAAGCTTAACACCACTTTAACCCATCTTACAACAGCCACGAGTCTAACAAACAAAACGCTCTGCCTGGTTCACTCATTAGTGTCTGGAAACGTTAGAAAACAACTTTATAAGCACCTCACACTTCCCTCTGCTGATTTCCCCCTGCACAGGCCAAAGCCCAAAGCCCACAGTTTAAACTCTGGTCCGGGTGCAGATCGGGGCGGGTTTCTGCTCAGGTGAAGATGTGGGCAGGTGGAGCACAGTTTAAACTCTGGTCCGGGTGCAGATCGGGGCGGGTTTCTGCTCAGGTGAAGGTGTGGGCAGGTGGAGCAAAGTTTAAACTCTGGTCCTGGTGCAGATCGGGGCGGGTTTCTGCTCAGGTGAAGGTGTGGGCAGGTGGAGCACAGTTTAAACTCTGGTCCTGGTGCAGATCGGGGCGGGTTTCTGCTCAGGTGAAGGTGTGGGCAGGTGGAGCACAGTTTAAACTCTGGTCCGGGTGCAGATCGGGGCGGGTTTCTGCTCAGGTGAATTTATTTAAACTGATTATTACTGGAGCCAGAAAAACCTGTTGTCTGGAAACAATTCTGCAATTCAAAACAATGAGCAGATGTTTCCCTGTTTCTTAAAGCGCCGACGACAGGTTCAGCTGCTTGTTTCACTAAAACTCAGTGAGGTTCCTTATATTTAAAGGTGCACTGTGTAACTTTTCTCTTAGATGTTCCACAGTGTGACATTAAACAGCTCAACTTTACATTTAAAAATACGATTACAGGTGGTTTTAGAGCTCAAAAATCCCTAGAAAAACCCATTCTGACTGTGAGCGGGGTCGCCTCTCCACAGAGCCGACTTGTAACTTGGTATAATTTGGTCTCCATGAAGATAGAAAGGTTTAATGTCGTACTGCGGAACATTCCAAAGCATTAACATGTCAAAGGAGAAAAAAAGGCACTTACAAACTTACACGTTGCACCTTTTAAGATTTTAGTCAAACAAATTGTAAAAATATCCCAGTTTATTTTTAGCTTTCAAATTTTGTTCCCTGGAAATTGTTGTTCTTGGAAATCGCGTCACAATAGAGAACCGTTACCTAGTAACAGTTCTGTACACTCCAAAACTCCGCACCGAGATTAGACAAATGACAAATGAAAATGTAAGAAAACACCTTTATCTTGTTTAAAGCTGCACTGTGCAACTTTTCTGGTGGAGGGTCCGTCAAACGCGTGTCTCCATGGAGATGTTATTGCTTTGAAATGTTCCACAGTGCGGCGTTAAACCTTCCTAAATCTTCACGGAGACCAAACCGGACCAAGTTTCACAGTCAGAACGTCTGTGTTTTTCTTGGTATTTTTGAGCTCTAAAACCCCCTGTGATTGAAGAAATGTTAAGCAGACCTGCTTAAAGTCACACTGTGGAACATTCCAGACAGAACAATGACATATCCATAGAAACAGTTGTCATAGTAACCAAGTAAAAAAAAAAAGAAAAAAAAGAGCCAGATTAGCAGAATAAAAGTGCAGAGTGTCTGGACGGTGAGTGACTCGTGTTGATTTACGTGTCAGAGGCTCTGGTCCAGATTTACTGCAGACAGAGCAGTGCTTCCTGCGCCCCCTGCTGGCACAGCCCTGCATCACCAGAGCAGAGCTGCTGCCTTTATATACGAGTGTATACTGTACGCAGTATTTTATATATACTAATATATACTGTACGCAGTATTATTTTATATATACTAATATATACTGTACGCAGTATTCTTTTATATATACTAATATATACTGTACGCAGTATTCTTTTATATATACTAATATATACTGTACGCAGTATTTTATATATACTAATATATACTGTACGCAGTATTCTTTTATACATACTAATATATACTGTACGCAGTATTCTTTTATATATACTAATATATACTGTACGCAGTATTTTATATATACTAATATATACTGTACGCAGTATTATTTTATATATACTAATATATACTGTACGCAGTATTATTTTATATATACTAATATATACTGTACGCAGTATTCTTTTTTATATACTGTACGCAGTATTCTTTTATATATACTAATATATACTGTAATCGTATTTTATATATACTAATATATACTGTACGCAGTATTCTTTTATATATACTAATATATACTGTACGCAGTATTTTATATATACTAATATATACTGTACGCAGTATTATTTTATATATACTAATATATACTGTATGCAGTATTTTATATATACTAATATATACTGTACGCAGTATTCTTTTATACATACTAATATATACTGTACGCAGTATTCTTTTATATATACTAATATATACTGTACGCAGTATTATTTTATATATACTAATATATACTGTACGCAGTATTTTATATATACTAATATATACTGTACGCAGTATTATTTTATATATACTAATATATACTGTACGCAGTATTATTTTATATATACTAATATATACTGTACGCAGTATTCTTTTTTATATACTGTACGCAGTATTCTTTTATATATACTAATATATACTGTACGCAGTATTCTTTTATATATACTAATATATACTGTACGCAGTATTTTATATATACTAATATATACTGTACGCAGTATTATTTTATATATACTAATATATACTGTACGCAGTATTATTTTATATATACTAATATATACTGTACCTTAGTATTCTTTTATATACTGTACATGAGTATTCTTTTATATATACTAATATATACTGTACACAGTATTCTTTATATATACTAATATATACTGTACTTAGTATTCTTTTATATATACTAATATATACTGTACGCAGTATTTTATATATACTAATATATACTGTACGCAGTATTATTTTATATATACTAATATATACTGTATGCAGTATTTTATATATACTAATATATACTGTACGCAGTATTCTTTTATATATACTAATATATACTGTACGCAGTATTCTTTTATATATACTAATATATACTGTACGCAGTATTTTATATATACTAATATATACTGTACGCAGTATTATTTTATATATACTAATATATACTGTATGCAGTATTTTATATATACTAATATATACTGTACGCAGTATTATTTTATATATACTAATATATACTGTACGCAGTATTTTATATATACTAATATATACTGTACGCAGTATTCTTTTATACATACTAATATATACTGTACGCAGTATTATTTTATATATACTAATATATACTGTACGCAGTATTATTTTATACATACTAATATATACTGTACGCAGTATTCTTTTATATATACTAATATATACTGTACGCAGTATTCTTTTATATATACTAATATATACTGTACGCAGTATTATTTTATATATACTAATATATACTGTACGCAGTATTCTTTTATACATACTAATATATACTGTACGCAGTATTATTTTATATATACTAATATATACTGTACGCAGTATTCTTTTATACATACTAATATATACTGTACGCAGTATTATTTTATACATACTAATATATACTGTACGCAGTATTATTTTATATATACTAATATATACTGTACGCAGTATTATTTTATATATACTAATATATACTGTACGCAGTATTCTTTTATACATACTAATATATACTGTACGCAGTATTCTTTTATATATACTAATATATACTGTACGCAGTATTATTTTATACATACTAATATATACTGTACGCAGTATTCTTTTATATATACTAATATATACTGTACGCAGTATTATTTTATATATACTAATATATACTGTACGCAGTATTCTTTTATATATACTAATATATACTGTACGCAGTATTCTTTTATATATACTAATATATACTGTACGCAGTATTATTTTATATATACTAATATATACGTAGACATTATTCTTTTATACACACTAGTTTATACTGGCTGGTGGCCGTACCGGTTTGTTAAACCCTGATCCCATCAGATCTCGGAGCCTCAGCAGGACCTGGTCTGGACCTGGTCAGGACCTGGTCTGGACCTGGTCTGGACCTGGTCTGGACCTGGTCTGGACCTGGTCAGGACCTGGTCAGGACCTGGATGGAGACACTGGGAACAGCAGGGGCCACAGGAGGCGCCAGTGGCAAAAGAAACTGTTGTTGTGTCCTTAGGCAGGACACTTCACCCCCACTGCCCAGTGTGAAAGTGGAGAGTGCAGACAGGACTCCCTTGAAAAAGAGATTAGGCTCAATGGGACTTTCCTGCGTAAATAAAGGTTAAGAAAAAAAACAAAAACATACAGATGATTATTTTACACATATATACGCACACATTATACAGGTATATACGTACACATTTTGAAAATATGATTGAAATTCTTTAACAAAATCTCCTGTTCGTCCCAGAGTCGACTCGTCTGTTTGTGTCTCTTACGTTTCTTCTCGTTGTCAGAAGTTTCTCTGAGCTTCTGTGGTCAGAAAAACCCGGAATCTGACCACACCATGAAAACAGGAAACGGGAGCTCGGATTGTTTTAATGTGTCAATTAATATTTTTCCTCTTCAAAATAAATATTTCTTTACACAGTAGAGAGCGCCACACTGCCCCCAGATGGACAGACTGCCTCACTGCTCTGCACAGTGAAGGTCTCATTCTTAAAGAGACACTGAGTAACTTTTCTGGTGCAGAGTCTATCAGATGCTCATGTCTCTGCATATTATTGTTTTGCCTTGAATGTTCCAAGGTGTGGCTTTACATTTATCTATCTCCATGGCGACAAATGACAGGAAACAACTCAGTGATTAATATTTTTAATGTGGACTAAATCTGGACTAGACCTGGACTAAACCTGGACTGAACCTGAACTGAACCAGGACTAGACCTGGACTAAACCTGGACTAAACCTGGACTGAACCTGGACTGAACCTGGACTGAACCAGGACTAGACCTGGACTAAACCTGGACTAAACCTGGACTGAACCTGGACTGAACCTGGACTGAACCAGGACTAGACCTGGACTAAACCTGGACTAAACCTGGACTGAACCTGGACTGAACCTGAACTGAACCAGGACTGAACCAGGACTGAACCAGGACTGAACCAGGACTACACCAGAGCTAAAACAAGGACGAAACCTTAAACCAAGGACTGAACTTATGAACTGCTCCTTGGGACTAAACCTGGACTAAACCAGGACTGAAACTGACCTGAACCTGACCTGAACCTGGACTAGACGTGGACTAGACCTCGACTAAACCTGGACCAAAATTGGACTAAACCTGGACTAAAACAAGGACTAAACCATAAACCTGGACTAAACCAGGACTGAACTCTTGAGAAAACTGACTCGGTCGGTCTGAGGGGAGGTCTCTGTTGGTCTGGTCGGGGGGTCTCAGTCGGGTCTGCGGGGAGATCTTGGTCGGGAAGTCTCAGTCGGGAGGTCTCGGTTGTGTTTGTGGGGAGGTCTCGTTCTGGGGAGGTCTCGGTCGGGTTCTTGGGGAGGTCTCGGTCGAGTTCTTGGGTAGGTCTCGGTCTGGGGGGAGGTCTCGGTCGAGTTCTTGGGTAGGTCTCGGTCTGGGGGGAGGTCTCGTTCGGTCTGGTCTGTCTTGGTCTGGGGAGGTCTGGGGTCGGTCTGGGGGGAGGTCTCGGTCGGTCTGGGGGGAGGTCTCGGTCGGTCTGGGGGGAGGTCTCGGTCGGTCTGGGGGAGGTCTCGGTCGGTCTGGAGGGAGGTCTTGGTCGGTCTGGTCGGTCTTGGTCTGGGGAGGTATCGGTCGGGTTCTTGGGGAGGTCTTGGTCTGGGAAGGTCTCGGTCGGTCTGGGGGGAGGTCTTGGTCGGTCTGGGGGCAGGTCTTGGTCTGGGGAGGTCTCGGTCGGTCTGGAGGGAGGTCTCGGTCTGGGGGCAGGTCTCGGTCTTGGTCTGGGGAGGTCTCGGTCGGTCTGGAGGGAGGTCTCGGTCTGGGGGGAGGTCTCGTTCGGTCTGGTCGGTGTTGGTCTGGGGAGGTCTTGGTCGGGTTCTTGGGGAGGTCTTGGTCTGGGGAGGTCTCGGTCGGGTTCTTGGGGAGGTCTTGGTCTGGAGAGGTCTCGGTCGGTCTGGGGGGAGGTCTCGGTCTTGGTCTGGAGGGAGGTCTTGGTCGGTCTGGGGGGAGGTCTCGGTCTTGGTCTGGAGGGAGGTCTTGGTCGGTCTGGGGGGAGGTCTCGGTCTTGGTCTGGAGGGAGGTCTTGGTCGGTCTGAGGGGAGGTCTCTGTTGGTCTGGTCGGGGGGTCTCAGTCGGGTCTGCGGGGAGATCTTGGTCGGGAAGTCTCAGTCGGGAGGTCTCGGTTGTGTTTGTGGGGAGGTCTCGTTCTGGGGAGGTCTCGGTCGGGTTCTTGGGGAGGTCTCGGTCGAGTTCTTGGGTAGGTCTCGGTCTGGGGGGAGGTCTCGGTCGAGTTCTTGGGTAAGTCTCGGTCTGGGGGGAGGTCTCGTTCGGTCTGGTCTGTCTTGGTCTGGGGAGGTCTGGGGTCGGTCTGGGGGGAGGTCTCGGTCTGGGGGGAGGTCCTCGGTCTCGGTCTGGGGGGAGGTCTCGTTCGGTCTAGTCGGTGTTGGTCTGGGGAGGTCTCGGTCTTGGTCTGGGGAGGTCTCGGTCTGGGGGGAGGGTCTCGGTCTGGGGGGAGGTCTCGTTCGGTCTGGTCGGTGTTGGTCTGGGGAGGTCTCGGTCTTGGTCTGGGGAGCTCTCGGTCTTGGTCTGGGGAGGTCTCGTTCGGTCTGGGGGGAGGTCTCGGTCTTGGTCTGGGGGGAGGTCTCGGTCTCAGCCGGACTTCGGTCTTTATTGTCGGAGGAATGTTCTAATCCTCGGGACTCTGGATCTGGGCCAGGACTGTGAGGGAAAACCAGGTCAGGTCTTTGTCCGGAGCGGCTTTTGTCAGGTCTGAATCAAAGAGTCTTTATGCGGCGGAGGAGCGGATCACACGGACCGGATCACACGGACCGGATCACACGGACCGGATCACACGGACCGGATCACACGGACCGGATCACACGGACCGGATCACACGGACCGGAGCGCCTTCCACATCCGAGGCAACAAAAGACTCAAGACACGTTTGAAAGACAAAAACAGGAGCAGAAAAGAGGAATTATGTGATATTCTTGAATTATTTTCAGTAGTGCAGAAAACACGTGTTTAAAATGGCTCTTTCTGTTCTGGGCTCTTCTGCTTTGCCTTAAATCTGCATTAAACCACTTTGTGTTGCATTTAAACATGTTTTCTATGTGTATTCGCCTCTCCACAGACCTGACCTGTATCTTGGCCTGTTAAGGATCATATTCTTGTCTCCATGGAGATATGTGAAATTTAAACAGTTAAATTTCACTGTTCCTGATTTTTTACTTAAATACGTGAAAAACGACCGGACAAAACTGGTGACCAGACGTCCCTGTTTTCCCCGGACCAGAGTGTAGTGACCGGGGTACTCGAGGGTACTTGGGGGTACTTGGGGGTACTTGGGGGTACTCGAGGGTACTCGGGGGTACGTGGTACTCGGGGGTACTCGGGGGTATGTGGGGTACACCGTTCACCCACTTCTCCCGACATGATATAAAAAAACAAAATGAACAATATGAACAAAATAAAACCTAAATATCAAACTGGAGCAGATGATAAACCAGAACTAAACCAGGACTAAACCAGAACTAAACCAGGACTAAACCAGGACTAAAGCAGGACTAAAGCAGGACTAAAGCGGGACTAAACCAGGACTAAACCAGAACTAAACCAGGACTAAACCAGAACTAAACCAGGACTAAAGCGGGACTAAAGCGGGACTAAAGCGGGACTAAACCAGGACTAAAGCAGGACTAAACCAGGACTAAACCAGGACTAAAGCAGGACTGAACCGGGACTAAAGCGGGACTAAAGCAGGACTAAACCAGGACTAAACCAGGACTGAACCAGGACTAAACCAGGACTAAACCAGGACTAAAGCAGGACTGAACGAGGACTAAAGCAGGACTAAAGCGGGACTAAACCAGGACTAAACCAGGACTAAACCAGGACTAAAGCAGGACTGAACGAGGACTAAAGCGGGACTAAAGCAGGACTAAACCAGGACTAAACCAGGACTAAAGCAGGACTGAACCGGGACTAAAGCGGGACTAAAGCAGGACTAAACCAGGACTAAAGCAGGACTAAAGCAGGACTAAAGCAGGACTAAAGCAGGACTGAACCGGGACTGAACCGGGACTAAACCGGGACTAAACCGGGACTAAACCGGGACTAAACCGGGACTAAAGCAGGACTAAAGCAGGACTAAACCAGGACTAAACTCTTTTATACAAGAAATGTCCCAAGTGAGACATAAACTGTCATTTGTTTTGGTAAAATCCAGAAAATCTGCTTAAAAATCACCAAAACACAAAAAAACTGTGAATCTCATTTTGCTCAGACACGAGTAAAGGTCCTAATGCCACACAAACATTATATATTTTTTATATTTTTGTAGTAGAATCCAAACTAAATACCTGTTTTTTACCTCCACAAACTCAAATGTTCTGAGATGCAGATTCCAGAGCCTAAAATCAATATTGTAATAAGGTTGATTCGAGAAGGGAAATAAACTGCACTGGTGGAAGAAAACAGGAAGTGTCTGTGAGTCGATTTTGTCCTGGAAATTTGTCCGAACAGACGTTTGGTTCTATTGTTCGTTTAATTTATTCAGATGTGATTTATGCAAATGAGATGAGCGGCTCTTTAATCTGCTGCAGACGCCTGGACTTCGACTAAAATACTCCAGAACTGCTGGACTAAACCTGGACTAAATGTGGACTAAATGTGGACTAAACCTGGACTAAACCTGGACTAAACGTGGACTAAACCTGGACTAAACCTGGACTAAACCTGGACTAAACCTGGACTAAACCTGGACTAAACCTGGACTAAAACAGGATTAAACCTGGACTAAACCTGGACTAAACCTGGACTAAACCAAGGACTAAACCTGGACTAAAACAGGATTAAACCTGGACTAAACCTGGACTAAACCTGGACTAAACCTGGACTAAACCTGGACTAAACCTGGACTAAACCAAGGACTAAACCTGGACTAAACCAGGGACTAAACCTGGACTAAACCTGGACTAAACCTGGACTAAACCTGGACTAAACCAAGGACTAAACCTGGACTAAACCTGGGACTAAACCTGGACTAAACCTGGACTAAACCTGGACTAAACCTGGACTAAACCTGGACTAAACCAAGGACTAAACCTGGACTAAACCTGGACTAAACCTGGACTAAACCTGGACTAAAACAAGATTAAACCTGGACTAAACCTGGACTAAACCTGGACTAAACCAAGGACTAAACCTGGACTAAACCTGGACTAAACCTGGACTAAACCTGGACTAAACCTGGACTAAACCTGGACTAAACCAGGACTAAACGTGGACTAAACATGGACTAAACGTGGACTAAACCAAGGACTGAACCTGGACTAAACCTGGACTAAACCTGGACTAAACCAAGGACTAAACCTGGACTAAACCTGGACTAAAACAGGACTAAACGTGGACTAAACGTGGACTAAACCAAGGACTGAACATGAACTAAACCTGGACTAAACCTGGACTAAACCTGGACTAAACATGGACTAAACATGGACTAAATGTGGACCAAACCTGGACTAAACCTGGACTAAACCAAGGACTGAACATGAACTAAACCTGGACTCAATCAGGACCAAACGTGGACTAAACTAAGGACTGAACCTGGACTGAACCTGGACTAAACTAAGGACTAAACCTGCACTAAACTAAGGACTGAACCTGGACTAAACTAAGGACTGAACCTGGACTAAACTAAGGACTAAACCTGGACTAAACTAAGGACTGAACCTGGACTAAACTAAGGACTGAACCTGGACTAAACTAAGGACTGAACCTGGACTGAACCTGGACTGAACCTGGACTAAACTAAGGACTGAACCTGGACTGAACCTGGACTGAACCTGGACTGAACCTGGACTAAACTAAGGACTAAACCTGGACTAAACCTGGACTAAACTAAGGACTGAACCTGGACTGAACCTGGACTAAACCTGGACTAAACCTGGACTAAACCTGGACTGAACCTGGACTGAACCTGGACTGAACCTGGACTGAACCAAGGACTGAACATGAACTAAACCTGGACTAAACTAAGGACTGAACCTGGACTAAACCTGGACTAAACCTGGACTAAACCTGGACTAAACCTGGACTAAACCTGGACTAAACCTGGACTAAACCTGGACTGAACCTGGACTAAACCTGAACTAAACCAAGGACTGAACATGAACTAAACCTGGACTAAACTAAGGACTGAACCTGGACTAAACCTGGACTAAACTAAGGACTGAACCTGGACTAAACCTGGACTAAACTAAGGACTGAACCTGGACTAAACCTGGACTAAACTAGCACTTTTTGGACTCTTTATGAACTGCTCTTTGGGACCAAACCTGCACCAAACCATGACAAGCCCCCGGACTCATGCCGGACTCATGCCGGACTCATGCCGGACTCATGCCGGACTCATGCCGGACTCATGCCGGACTCATGCCGGACTCATGCCGGACTCATCCCGGACTCAGCCTGGACTCACCCTGGACTAACCTTGGACTGTTTACAGTGTGTGAAACCCGAGTCCTCAGACCGCAGAGTCGTACGTTATATAATCCCACTGACACAGGATCAGCGGGAAGAACGGAGTAAAGAATCCTCCAGGAGGAGAGTGAGAAGGACACGGCAAAACTCATTTAATCTGGAGCGGGAAAACTATTAGACCTGGTTTAGTCCTGGTTTAGTCCTGGTTTAGTCCTGGTTTAGACCTGGTTTAGTCCTGGTTTAGACCTGGTTTAGACCTGGTTTAGTCCTGGTTTAGACCTGGTTTAGACCTGGTTTAGACCTGGTTTAGACCTGGTTTAGTCCTGGTTTAGTCCTGGTTTAGTCCTGGTTTAGTCCTGGTTCAGTCTAGCATGGGAAATGTCTGTGTGCGTGCACTTGTAGTGAAAAAATACTTAAAATACAGTTTTGTGTGTGTATAAAATCCTGAAATATAGTGAGGAATATAAGATAAGTGTCTGTGTATAAGATGCTAAAATATTTCCTCAATCTGGATTTGTGTTTCGTTTCATTCACAAATGTTTAACACACAAACCCTGCAGATTTAGCTGAGTTCTTCTCTCAAACTGAAAAACCTCTGTTCAGATGAGTCAGTTTTGCATAATTTAACATCTTTAAGTCTTAGTTCCTGCTTTATTAAGGCTAATTCAAATGTATTTATCTCACATTCCTCTCTGTTTCCTCTCCTCCTCCAGACTTCCACCCGCCCCCCGCGCTCTGACTCCTCGTCCCCGCCTCCGTGATGGTTTCCCTGGACTCGTCTGCGGCGGCCGTGCCCCTCACGCCGCTGTCCCGCTGGTACCTCTACGCCATCCACGGCTACTTCTGCGAGGTCATGTTCACCGCCGCCTGGGAGTTCGTCGTCAACCAGAACTGGAAATTCCCCGGCGTGACCAGCGTGTGGGCGTTGTTCATTTACGGGACGTGTATTTTAATCGTGGAGCGAATGTACCTGAAGCTGCGCGGCCGATGCCCCATTCTGCTGCGCTGCGTCATCTACACTTTATGGACGTATTTCTGGGAGTTCGGGACGGGCTTTCTGCTGCGTCAGTTCAACGCGTGTCCGTGGGATTACTCTGAATTCAAGTACAATTTCCAGGGCCTCATCACGTTAGAATACGCCGTTCCGTGGTTCTGCGCGTCGTTTATCGTGGAAAGATTTGTGATTCGGAAAACTCTGAGGCTGCGGTTTCACGAAGGAGTCGAGGATGGATCCGGGAGGAGGCGAGACGACAGCACCAACGGGTTTTTAAAAGCCGATTAAGCCAAGTTTTCATTGCAGTCGTAAAGGATGGAGGCAACCTGTATTATACTGGACAAATACTGATGCTGAGGGTTCGATTCCCTCTGTAATCGTCAACTCGGTGCCCAAAAGCAAAGCACTATCTTTACAGAAACTTAAAAATACACTGTTTCGTACGACACAATGTAAAATGAACAATACCTGTGCCCAAAAACAAGACACTACACTGAAAACCACTGCATCTCAGAACTCAGACATGTTTTGTAGGGCTAATGATGTAAAAGGTAAATGACAAACTACTGACTGACTGCGGGTTCAGCTCCCACACGAGTGACGTCGTCCCAAAAGCAACGCACCTGAACCTGCTGCTTCACCGAGCGTCCACACGTGTTTGTACGGCTTAGTTATAATGTAAACTAATAATGTTTAAGAGAAAAGAACCTAGTCTAGATACAGACAGGCAAAGTAGGTCTAAACCAGGTCTAAACCAGGTCTAAACCAGGTCTAAACCAGGTCTAAACCAGGTCTAAACCAGGTCTAAACCAAGGACTTAAGATACTGACGGTAGACCAAGATCACCGCGATAGAGCTGCATGTAAACCAGGACTAAACCAGGTCTGACACGGGTCTGGACTAAGCCAGGTACAAACAAGGTCTAAACCAAGGACTAAACCAGGTCCAAACCAGGCATGTCCAAACTATGGCCCGGGGGCCAAATGTGGCCCTCAGACCAACTGTTTTGGCCCTCAGGCTTCCAGGTGAATTGGCCCATACTACAGCAAGTAGTACTTTTTACTGCATGTTTTTGAAATCTACCTTGATCAAGCAAATGTAGTGAGTCCTTTTGAGGGTCTAAGCCTGAACAAAGGTCTGGAGGGTCATTCAAACCTGTTATAAACGCACAGATTTGAATTACTCACTGTTTTAACCACCAGTCAATGACCCTCGATCGGCCCTCACGCTGGTCTGTGTTTTAATATGTGGCCCTTGATGAAAAAAGTTTGGACACCCCTGGTCTAAACCAAGGACTAAACCAGGTCCAAACCAGGCTGAGGACTAAACCAGGTCCAAACCAGGCTGAGGACTAAACCAGGTCCAAACCAGGCTGAGGACTAAACCAGGTCTAAAACACCACTGATACACAGACACCAGAACTGCAGCAAAGCAGGATTATACCAGAACTAAACCAGGTCTAACTCTGGACTGAATAAGGTCTTACCAAGGACCAAACCAAGTCTAACCCGACTAAACCAGGTCTAAATCAGGACTTAACCAGGTCTAAAACAAGTGAAAAACACCTCTGAAAAATGCTGACTACTGCAAACAGGGATCACTTACTGCACAAGAACTAGAAACCAGGTCTAAAACAGGTCTAAACCAGATCTAAACCAGGTCTAAACCAAGGACTAAACCAGGACTAAACCAGGTCTGAACCAGGTCTGACACTGGTCTGGACTAAGCCAGTTCCAAACCGGGCTCAGGACTAAACCAGGTTTAAAACACCTCTAAAAAGTACTAACGACTACAGACACCAGAACTGCAGGTGTCTGCAGAACAGGACCATGTCAGAACTAAACCAGGTTTAACTCTGGACTGAATAAGGTCTTAACAAGGACCAAACCAAGTCTAACCCAGGACTAACCCAGGTCTAACCCAGGACTGAACCAGGACTGAACCAGGACTGAACCAGGACTAAACCAGGACTAAACCAGGACTAAACCAGGACTAAACCAGGTCTAAACCAGGACTGAACCAGGACTAAACCAGGACTAAACCAGGTTTAAACCAGGTCATATTAACATAGTTCCTATAGAAAACTACAAACATGGCTGATAGTTGTAGTCTTAGAGGACCCCGGAGCTGTCGACCTTTTTGCCTGTCTAAAATAAGTCCCACTAAAGCGCAACTTTTGAGATGAAACGTTTTTAAAATTTGCTGCAGTGACTGAAAATATAGAAAACACAATCTATGAGACAGAATGCTGTGTAGAAATCGCTGTGATAACGAAGATTTTGTTTTTAAATGTACATAATGTCTTTAAGTATTCTTTAAATCAGACCTATTCTGCCACATCCTCCAGGTTCTAGTCGTTTCTTCTCTCTGACCCTCTGAAGTCGTATTTGGACTGATTCATGTTTGAGGAAACTTTAAACTCTTATTTTCAAGACGTCATTTTCTCGCTCTCCCCGTTTTGAACTCCGCCGGCACAAGCCCACTTCTCCAGTTTGGTGTTTTTCACGGGTGATGCTGGGTGACAGGGTTGGGCAGAGTTGAATCGTAATTTTGGTCCAGTCACATCAGCTCCGTTGGACACCACGGTTTTCCAACGCAGAAGTCGGAGCTTTTGTTTCTTTATGACCTGTTTTTAGATCAATAAAACGCAAACGCCAAACGCAATGATCCAGTGCGTCTGAGTCCGAGAAATCAGCTTCAAATACAGAAACGATGCAAATACAGAAACGATGCAAATTCACAAAGTCAAACACGAGTTTAAACAAACAAACAAAGATGTGGAGCAAATGAGAAAAAAAAAAAAACGCGCTGCAAAAAACAAAGACAAATGTGTCATCGTCAAATGTGCCACAAGTAAAGAAACGACACAAATCCGTAAAAACACCTACGATATGGTAATGTGGCTTTTATTTGATTATATAATAAGAATAATGCATGGGTTTTATGTAGCGCTTTTCACAGTAACACAAAGACGCTTCACAATGAAATAATAATAATAATAATAATACATTTGATTTGTAATGCACTTCATATTTCAGCACAGTCTCCAAGTGCTACAGCAGATAAATACATAAAACACAATTAAAAACCTGCAAAAGAACGAAACGCTGCATATACAGAAAATGGTTTTCAGAGCTCTTTTAAAGGCCTGAACACTCGGGGCCCTCGGGGGTTCTGGGAGGTTCCACAGGCGAGAGGAACCTGCCCGAAGAGTTTTAGTGACACTGAAACCAGGACAGAACAGTGCTGACGAGCAGTCGTGTGAGGAAAAGGGTTTTGAGACGGTTTTTTTTACGGCGTTGTTCATATTCTGTGTCTATAAATCATATAAATATCATTGTACAACGTCATACGTCACTGTGCAGAGATATTTATATGATTTATAACACAATATAGGAACAGAATCACATAAAAGCCACGTTACCGTAACAATAATTAGTTTCGTGCTGTAGTTTATCGTCAGTCGGCCGTTTTCTTCCTCTCGTGGGCAGAGCTTTTCTTACCGGTCTCTCTCCATTGAGCTGTTCCCCTGAGAGCGCCCCCTGCAGGCTGTGGTGACTCTTTAGGCAGCGTTTTTCAGTGTTTTGTATTTGCATTGTTTCTCTGTTTTTGGCACATTTGACAATGACACGTTTGTCTTTGTTTCTTGTGGTGCATTTTTTTCATTCGCTCCACGTTCTTTGTTTGTGCCTCGTCTGCACTTTGTGAATTTGCATCGTTTCTGTTCTGGAAGCTGTTTACTGTAACTCAGATGCACTGGGCCGTTGCAGTGCGTTTGGCCCCCGTCGGCCACCGTAATATTGTGATTAAAAACGTCACAGTTTCATCAGGACGATCCCTGGGGTCAGAGGTCACAAATACAGACACACACACAGAATAGGTCTGATTTAAAGCTCGTATTATCTAAACCAGTGTCCTGTGTGTTATGTAAAATGCATGAAAAATCACTGTCTTCCAGAGTCTGAACGCTTTCATTTAGATTCTGATGTCAAGACTCCGGCGGGTGTGAAGAACTGTTTGTTGTTTTCGTTTGAATGCCTGTGAGACTGTGTTAAACTGCATGTGGAAACTGTCGGAATGTCACTTTTAAAGCGTAGAAGAAGAACAGACGTCACCGCAGAGACAAAAATGCCTTGCGAAGTTGTAGACAGAAAGTGAAGAAATCTGCACCCGACTGGAACCAGGAAACGTGCAGTTCGTGGGCGTCCTGCTTCACTCTCTACACACACAGGCCCCGTCACCAACACATCTGATTAGTGCAACATCGGCCTGGCAGATTTTCCTGTTGATCACATCGTACTTTGCCATGAAATATTCAAAAAGAAAACGCGCAAAGGTTAAATCTGTTATTTTCCATGAGTGAATCGACTCAAGAACTCAAAAAAATATGCATTTAAACCTCACCTGGATTAAATATGATTGGCCTAAAGCAGGAGTCTCCAACCTGTAGCTCTCACCCCCTTCCACGTAGCTCGCTGAGGGATTTCTGAATTATGCATTTATCCAAAACCACCGATTTATCCAGGTTTTATACCAGAAATGTCCCAGGTGTCCCTGTTTTTAACCATCTGATCCCTGCCAAAGAGAGGCATAAAGTGTCATTTGCTTAGGTAAAATGCAGAAAAGCTGCTTAAAAATGACCAAAACACAAAGAAAATGTGACACTTCTGACTCACATGTTGGTCATAAATTGTCTCGTTTCACAATTTTACTCTTACCAACCACCAAAAAACGGGGATGTTTCCAGATCCTTCACCCGCAGACAGACACAAATCCAGGTTCTTCTCGTCCTCAGTTTCTGTCCCGGCCTCATGTGAAGCTCAGAAGCTGCAGAATTCCCTCCCTGAGCTGCAGAGGCTGCACTAGCACCGAACATGACCACATAAATCCCATAAATCTGCTGTGTAGAAGGTCGGTGTTCCAGTGTGTAGATGAAGGTCCAGACGCATGCATTTGTCTCCTGTCTTCCATAACGTCTGCTTCTGTTATTTATTATTTATGAATTATTATTAGTCGGTTTTAACTATTATTGTTATTTTTTATTTTATTAGTGGTCTCGAAACTGCTGAGAAGTATTGAAATCGTCCTGTGTTTGGAGATAATTTACACCGTTTTAATTTAAGAAAACACATTTTGTCTTTTGTTATTTACGTCATTTTATTAAATCTTGATTAACCCACATGTGTGACGTTCCTGACTGAGCGCACTGACGGATTTAAAGGAGCATTACGGAACTTTTCTGCCCGTATCCCTGGAGATGTTATTGTTTTGTTTTTTTGTCTTTGGACTCAGGACTCGGGGTGAAGTCACAGGTCAGATCTGCGGAGAGGCGACTCCACTCATGGTAAGAATGTGTGTTTTTAGATGCGTTTAATGCCGTACTGCGGAACATTCCAGACAAAGCAAGAATATTTCCATGGAGACAAGCAGGTAAAGTTACATGGTGCTGCTACATGTTTATTTAATGTATTTATTTGGTACTATTACTACTACTAATACTACGGCTACTACATGTTAAATTTCCTCCATTTTAATGTTTGTTTTTATTTAGGTTTTGACGTAAACTCTTCCTCTGTATCTAAGTTTTGTCTCCATCTGCTGGTCGTACCGTGTACTGCAGGCGGGTAAGAAGTGTTTTTATTATCAATTTTTGTGACTGAAATGTGTTTTGTTTTAATTTTAAAATAAAACCTGTTTTTATTTCTGATTTTATTTGAAGCCAAACATTTACAATCAAATCTGGAGCGCTGTAAAACTGTTCTGATGCGGAAAATCCAACAAACTCCTGCAGTGCCATAATTCTAGCACCAGGTAGCGCTGTTTGACCATAAACGGGGCTTGTTCTGTTCGTTTAGCGCTACTTTCACTGACAAATTCTGTACAATTAAAGGATTTTCACTTGATTTTCACTTTTTAAGTTTTTTTCACGATGCTCCGTCACACGGACTAAACCAGGACTAATCCAGGTCTAAACCAGGACTGAACCAGGACTGAACCAGGACTGAACCAGGACTAATCCTGAACTAAACCAGGACTAAACCAGGACTAAACTAGTGCCTAGTGTAAAAGTGAGTGTGAGTGATGGTGGTGGTCGGAGGGGCCGATGGTGCAGATTCTCAGCCTGCCTCAGGGCAGCTGTGGCTTCAGTCGTACTTTACACCACCGATTGTGGAGAGAATGAATCCTGACTGTGAAGAGCTTTGGGAGTTTTGAAAGGAGCTTTATAAACACAATGATTAATCAGTTAATTAACCAGGACTAAATCAGGACTAAACCAGGTCTAAACCAAATCTAAACCACAGATCAGAATTATTCTTTTCCGTCTAGACAATAAAATCACATCACAGAACATCATAAACCTGCAGCTGCAGTTGAACCTGATGAAAACATCCATGTTGTTTGGAAAGACTCGTCCTGCCCTCTGTGTCTTTAATAAAACAGAAATGACTTTCTTCATTGTCCTCGATCATTTTATCTTTATGACAAAAGGAACATTTCAGTTCAATGTCCCCACCACAGTCACATGACCCCACAGGCCCTGCTGAGGCCCCTGTTCATGTGAGGATTCAGACTCTCAGGTTCTGATGACTCTGACACTCGGGTCTTTAAGGTTCTGATGACTCTGACACTCGGGTCTTTAAGGTTCTGATGACTCTGACACTCGGGTCTTTCTCTGACCATCATCTCACTTTGTGTCTGTAGCTTCAAAAATAAACTTCTCAGATTCACAAAAGCAGATTTGTGAGACTGATGAGGGATGTTCTTATGAGCCCTTTAAAATGACCGGCTGTTCTTGTGCCTGCAGACGGTTCAGACCACACAGGAGCTTCCTGCTTTCTCCCTCAGTAACGTCACATTCTTCATGTGTTCATGTGTTCTCTCTATTCTATCTCTGAGTCTCTGTTGTCGGTGGAGTAAAAGTCAGGGTTGAGGTAAGTTCAGCTGGACGGTTCAGGGGAGGTACTTTTGTGCAGAGGGGTTGATTATTGACAGCATGTCTGGTTTGATGGTTTTGTTTCGTTGCTGATGACATTTTCTTCATCTATAATATGGGGTTGTTACTTTTTGTTTTGATGAGGATCTTTGTGGCTGGATGGAGCGTTTTCTTTGGGCTTTGGTAAACTGGATTTTACAGCCTGGTTTGTCGTCTGTATTTGCCGTCGATGGCGTTTGGTTCCACTCATGGTTCTGCTGTATGCGACGCTTTGCTTTAGTGAAACTGGGCCTTGCTCGCAGAGCAGTGCTGCAGTGTGAACAGCTCTGCTGTACGTGTGCAGTGACCTTCACCCACTGCACATCCTCCTGTACCAGCACCAGGGGAGAGGAGGCTTCTCATTACACTTCTGGGAATGTTTGACCTGCAACACAAAACAAAATGTTTCTGTAATTATCGAACCTGCTGTGAAATGCTCCAAAACCCGACAAAACCCTGGTAGGTTTAATAGATCAGAACAGACGATTACCACGACAGCAGGAAGTGCGGCGATGTTGAGTCGCGCAGTGTCCGGACGATGTTTTTCTACGGCAAAATCCCTGTGGAAAAGTGTCTCATATTTTTGAGCAGCTTCATAAATCTGCCCCAACACCAAATCTTCATCCAACAAGGAACAAAGAACAGATTCTGTCCATGAAGAATTTATCCACAACGATCGAGGGAAGAAAGACGAAAACTTAAAGGAAACAACGACGAGCATCAGTGAAACGACTGAGCAACACTAATGTTCTGGTCCTGGAGGAAACAGAAGGAACTTGTTCACTCAGACTGATTCTAGAATTAAGATTAAAAATCGATTTTGTGATGTCGATATTTGCACAGACTGAGACATTTGTGCAGATTAAATGGGCGACATTTAACCTGTGAACATCTGTAACATTTAAGACTAAACTAAGACTAAACCAGGACTAAACCAGGACTAAAGTAGGACTAAACCAGGTCTAAACTAAAACTAAACCAGGTCTAAACTAAGACTAAACCAGGACTAAACCAGGACTCACCTCTGCTCAGTCTTGTGTTAAAGTAGTAAAAATGCGAAGGTTAAATTTATTAAAATAAATATCATTTGTCCAGTTTGTGAAAACCAAAAGTAACAGGAAATCATTAAAAGTGAGTCTCCTGCTCGTCTCCATGGAGATGCTCTCGCTCGTCCGGAAGGTTCCACAGTACAGCTGAGACCAGAGGAGGTCCGAGATCAGGTCCACAAGAACGAGACGAGTCTGTAACGTGATTCTTAATATGTAAAGCTCACAATTCAAGCTCCAATTCTGGCTTCACGGTTTTATTTATATATTTTATTTGTTTTAATACTTTTGTTTTCGTTCTTGCTTTTGGAAAGGACCAACAGTCCAAATGTTAAAACTTGGAAACAAAAAGTCTCGTGAGATCATTTTTCTCATGCGTCTTGTGGAGATTTTGTCTCCTAAGATCTCGTCCCGTCTCTTTTCCACGGCACAGCTCAAAGTTTTCCTTCCAAATCGCTCTAAGCTGAAGATCGGCCTTTACTGTCCCCGTAGGGAGACTTGCCCTCTGCATTTGCCCCTGGTCCTCGCCCCTCAGAGGAAGGAACTTGTTCACTCGGACTGATTCTAGAATTAAAAATCGATTTTGTGATGTCGATATCAGCACAGACTGAGAGATTTGTGCAGATTAAACGGTCGACATTTAATCTGTGAACATTTGTAACATTTAATCTGCACAAATGTCTCAGTCTGTGCAAATATCGACATCACAAAATCGATTTTTAATCTTAATTCTAGAATCAGTCTGAACGAGTTCCTTCTGTTTCCTCCAGGACCAGAATAAGTTTTCGTCTTTCTTCCCTCGATCGTTGTGGATAAATTCTTCATGGACAGAATCTGTTCTTTGTTCCTTGTTGGATGAAGATTTGGTGTTGGGGCAGATTTATGAAGCTGCTCAAAAATATGAGACACTTTTCCACAGGGATTTTGCCGTAGAAAAGCATCGTCCTTTGTTGCACTACGATGTTCAACATAATTCTCATATATTCACATAACATATATATAATCCTCATATACATTACACTGTGGCACCAGCTCTAGACCAGTGCAGAATTAAACACTTCACTCACTCTCCCCCAGCAGCACTATGGACTTTATAAGGTCACTCCAGCTGAGGTGAAGGAAGATGTAAAAAGTCAATTACCTTTAATTCTCAAAGAGATTTTCTTTGTCGGAAAGCGCCACAGCGGGGGGTCATAAACCCAGCCCCAGGTCAGACCTTTGCAGGCGTCTGGACTCTTCACACACCGTCAGCGAGAGGGGAAGTTGATTTAGTAATTGTAAATGTCTGGATACTGTAAACCCGGAGAAGCAGCACCTCGTTTTCTCGGTGCAAACAGAACATCTGGAGCAGAAAATGGGTCTGAAATGTTCAACCTGTTTCATTTTGCCTCGTACTTTCATTCGTCGTTTGCGTCCGTGTTACCAGAATATGCACCATTGTGCTTCTGAACCAAATATACACGTCTTAACTTTGAAAATCAGATCTTCTATGACGTGTGTTTAGTTTTTAAAGTTATTCACGGTGTTGCAGCTCCTCCTCGAACCACACGAACCACTCGATCCACCTCAAGAGGAGAGAGAATTACTCCAAAATGTAAAACCTCTTTTGCTACATCAGCCTTTTCTTCCACTGCAACAAGTCAGTGGAATCTTTACCTACAGAAATGATCACATGTACTAATATAAAATCATTTGCGCGTCTGACCAGAAAACGTCTTTTGGAGAAGCAAATCTGTCCCCATGTTCTGGTGTGTGTGGCTCAAAATGGTTTTATTCACGTTTGATTCAGAAGCGAATCACTTGTTTTGTAAAGTAAATGTTCGTATATTAAGACATGGTCACAGATCCATTTAATTCTACTGTCTGTACATTTTTACACGGACCTGCAGAGGGACGACAGGTGGAAATGAGCGTTTTCTGCTATAACCTGGAACAATGAGTCTTTCCTTTTGGTCAGTGTTTGTTCCACGGTCCCTGTGTAAATAAAGACCAGCCCAGACCCTGGCGGCCAAAACAGACATGAGCTCATGAGACTGCAGGTTCTCTGTGAGCTTTAAATACAGAAATGAGTATTATTCTGATTATTACTGCTATTATTATGACTAGTACTACTCCTCTTACCGCTGCTGCTGCTGTTGTGGAGGTTTTTGGGGATGTGGAGTCCTGGTTCGGGCTCTGGAGGCTCTGATCTCACCTGTGCACAGAAACAGGAAGTGGATCAGGTTCAGACACCTGAGGGGGAGCACCTGGCAGCTGACAGGAAGAGGAGAGAAAAGAAAAGCTTTACTGAGCTCAAAATCCTGCACTTTTTACTATTTAAGTGCGTTTTAAAACAGAAGATTATAGTGGAGTGTTTTTTGCTCCAGGATCTGTGGTTTAACTGAGGATCTGTTTGTCTTTATGTTTAAATCTGGATTTTCTACTTAGAATGTGACATTTTACTCTATGAACAATTTGAGTCCTGCAAATCTGTGCTGTAAAAGGACTTAAGCAGGACTAAACTAGGACTAAACCAGGACTAAACCAGTATTTAACCCGGACTAAACCCAGATTAAGCAGGACTAAACCAAGACTAAACCAGGACTAGACCAGCACTAGACCCGGACTGAACCAGGACAAAACCAGGAATAAACCAGAACTCTAAGCCAAGACTGAGCCAGGACTAAATCAGGACTAAACCACAATTAAACCAAATCTAAACCAGGACTAAACCGGGACTATGAGGGCGAAACCAGGACTAAACCAGGACTAAACCAGCACTAAACCAGGACTAAACCAGCACTAAACCAGCACTAAACCAGGACTAAACCAGGACTCTAAGCCATGACTGAGCCAGGACTAAACCATAATTAAACCAGGACTAAACCGGGACTAAACCTGCTCTAAACCAGGACTAAACCGGGACTAAACCTGCTCTAAACCAGGACTAAACCGGGACTAAACCTGCTCTAAACCAGGACTAAACCTGCTCTAAACCAGGACTAAACCGGGACTAAACCTGCTCTAAACCAGGACTAAACCGGGACTAAACCTGCTCTAAACCGGGACTAAACCTGCTCTAAACCAGGACTAAACCGGGACTAAACCTGCTCTAAACCAGGACTAAACCTGCTCTAAACCAGGACTAAACCAGGACTCTTCTAACAGTGTGTGGAGACCAGGCACATGTATATTTAGAGGCTCATACAAAACAAGAAATGTCACTGGGACTTAAATACACCATCTATAAAAGTATAAACTGTTATTGTGATATTATAACGGGCTCTTATTCTGTGTAAAACCTTCTGACTCTGTAGTTTAGATCTGTACAAACACGTTCTGAAGTCTGATTCTTGTTCAGTTTGTCAGTATTTGTCTGAAAAATAGTTTCTCTTTCCAAACTGTAAAGGGCGTTTTGTCTCATTTGTTGCCCCTGCAGCTTTTTCAATCACAAAGTCCTTCAGTTCAGAGTTTCCTTTTCAATATCAGATTTCTTGTTCTCATTATAATCCAGGGATGTAACAATAACGTAAATCTGGTGCTACGGGCAAAGGTCTCACAATAATATCAGGAGCATCACAATATATCGAATCCCAAGTCTCTTTGTTTAAATGAACAGTTCTGATGCAGAAAGAGCTAAAAAAAACAGAGGGAACTACATAGACCATGATCAAGGCTCTGGTCTCTGGTCTAGTCCTGGTCTCTGGTCCTGGTCTAGTCCTGGTCTAGTCCTGGTCTCTAGTCCTGGTCTAGTCCTGGTCTAGTCCTGGTCTCTAGTCCTGGTCTAGTCCTGGTCTCTGGTCCTGGTCTAGTCCTGGTCTCTGGTCCTGGTCTGGTCCTGGTCTAGTCCTGGTCTCTGGTCTAGTCCTGGTCTGGTCCTGGTCTAGTCCTGGTCTCTAGTCCTGGTCTAGTCCTGGTCTCTAGTCCTGGTCTGGTCCTGGTCTAGGCCTGGTCCTGGTCTCTGGTCTCTGGTCCTGGTCTGGTCCTGGTCTAGTCCTGGTCTAGTCCTGGTCTCTGGTCCTGGTCCGGTCCTGGTCTAGTCCTGGTCCTGGCCTGGTCCTGGTCTAGTCCTGGTCCTGGTCTGGTCCTGGTCCTGGTCCGGTCCTGGTCTAGTCCTGGTCCTGGTCCTGGCCTGGTCCTGGTCTAGTCCTGGTCCTGGTCTGGTCCTGGTCTAGTCTCTGGTCTAGTCCTGGTCTCTGGTCCTGGTCTGGTCCTGGTCCTGGTCCTGGTCTGGGTCTCTGGTCCTGGTCCTGGTCTCTGGTCCTGGTCCTGGTCCTGGTCTGGGTCTCTGGTCCTGGTCCTGGTCTGGTCCTGGTCTCTGGTTTTTACAGAGTCTTCGTGTACTTCTGGCTCCGCGGAGCCGCTGCAGGAGGAAGTGGTTTCAGTGGAACATCTGGACCTGGAGCTGCAGGTTTTACATCGTTTCAGTTTGTTTGTTGTGGCTCGAGTAAAAATGACTCGTTTTATAAGTTCGACCAAAATAAAACAAAAAAACAAAAACACAAAACCAAGATCGGGATTAGAACATTTAAGTTTCAAATATTCTTCTTTGAATCACTGGAACAGATTTAGTTTTAGCCACAAATTATCAGATTATTTTGGATTTATACACGACAATGTTTATTTATTTGTTTGTTATTTTTTGTACCATGGAAGTCTGCAGCTTTACATGTGCAGTATTTTCACTTTTCTGGAGACTGAAGCTTTTCCTGGAGTATTTCACAGTGGAAAATGGCTTTAAACTCGTATTTCCCTGTGGAGACAAGCAGGAGGTGACACTTTGCAGCGTTACAGGTCAGATCTGTGGAGAGGTCCATGTAGTGTTCACTTTTTTAACTCAATTTTATCAACACATCAACATTTTTGTTCAGTTTTTCCAACTTAAAACAGTCATGAAAATAAATAAATGCGCAATAAACAGGTCGAGACTCACTGAAAATGAAACTCAAAGAAACAAGTACTGAACCAGGACTAAATCAGGTCTAAACCAGGACTTAACCAAGACTAAATAGGGGCTAAACCAGATCTAAACCGGCACTAAACTGGGACTGAACTTGGACTAAACCAAGACTAAACCAAGATTAAACCAGGACTAAATGAGGTCCAAACAGGGTATAAAGGTCAAGGATTAAACCTGGACTAAACCAGGAGTGAGCCAGGACTAAATCAGGTCTAAACAAGGTGTAACCAGGACTAAACCAGAATTGAACCAGGACACCGCCTTGACTAACTGATTTTCTGCAGGAAACCTGGTTCCTGGTCATGGTCCAGTCCTGGTTTGGACCTGATTTGGACCTGATTTAGACCTGGTTCAGTCCTGGTTTAGACCTGGTTCAGTTTGGTTCGGGAAACGTTCGTTTTCAGTTTTTTCCCATGATTCATTTAAACAAATCAAAAACTGAAAAAAACAAAACAAGTCATGATCCGTTTTTTCATTTTGGTTTTGGAGACAAATCATGAAGCAAATAGTTCTTTTTTTCCGTTTCTTCTTTTTGGTTTTATTTTGAAAAACAAACGAATGACACACAGATTCTGAACCTGTGTTTTCCTGTTCGAATCCTGTTCCCGGCGCGTTCGGTCGTTACACTTCCAGAATCCTCGTGTGTTTTAACCTGTTTTATGCAAAGTCCTGTTTACTCAGCCTGTCTCTGTCCACTCCTCACTACGCTCAGCTAGAAAGTCCCGCCAAAACCCGCCAGAACCCACCAAAACCCGCCAAAACCCGCCAGAACCCGCCAAAACCCGCCAGAACCCACCAAAACCCGCCAAAACCCGCCAGAACCCGCCAAAACCCGCCAGAACCCGCCAAAACCCACCAAAACCCGCCAAACCCACCAAAACCTGCCAAAACCCGCCAAAATCTGCCAGAACCCACCAAAACCCGCCAGAACCCACCAAAACCCACTAAAACTCGCCAAAACGACAGAAGATCCGTCCTGGACTCAGCCTCCGGGATCTAAACGTTGGTGTCTTACGTCTCAGCTGCTCTGAGCAAACCTCCTCCAACCCAAACACCGATGTGGATCTGACTTTTACTCACAGTCAAACGCCGGGACAAAGCTTCTTACGCAACCGCCTGAGAACCACGTGCTTTCTGATGGTTTTTAAAGCTGCACTGTGTAACTTTTCTGCTGGAGGGTCCAACAAACACTTTTCTCCATGGAAACGTCTGGAAAAAATATGTGAAAAAGCCACGTTGGACCTTTCAGACGTTTAGTTTTGATCTAAATCAGAAGTTCACGTGTTAGTCTCAAGAAAATACTATTAAATATTACACTTATTTTGTGTTTAAAATGACAGATTGTCTAAAAAAAAAAGAGTTTGTGTCAAGAATTTTCCCATATTGAAATTGTAAATACTTTTTTCATCTTTTATTTGAAGCTGCGTTTTGTAGCTTTTCTGGTGGAGAGTCGGTCAAACGCTTTTTTTCCCATGGAGATGTTATTACTTTGGAATGTTTTAAACTTTTCTATCTCCATGGAAACCAAACCAGACCAGGTTCCAGGTCAGATCTGTAGAGAGGCGATGCCGCTCACAGTCAGAACGTCTGTTTTTCTAGAGTTTTAGAGTAGAGTGGAGGTTCTGAGCTTTAACTTTTTAACTTGGGTGGAATTTTTTAAGGGACAGTTGTGAGTTTTGTTCATAGTTCCTCATTTCCAGAGTGTTGGAGACGTGTGGAGACACTTGTTTAAATCTTCCTCCAGTCCTTGTATTTGCAGAGGTGCTGGTGCTGGGCTAGTGCAGGTCAATGGCCACAGTCGTCCTGCCACTAAAAACAGTCTGACCCACTCCACAGACCCGAGGAAACTATTAGACTCCAGACTGTCCCTGTGAACGTCTGTGTCACAGAATCATATGAGGATATTTAAGTGTCTGCAGAGTCTCCACGATCTGTATTTAACCATAATAATCATCATAATACAGCTCCTTGCTTAGGGTGACCAGATTTTCAAAATAAAACACTGGCACATTCACGTTTTTTGGTGGTTGGTAATAATAAAATTGTGAAACGATTGCGTAATTTAGGAAAACTGTTCTGCACTCGGCGCTAACGTGAGTCAGTACAGTCACAGTTTCTTTGTGTTTTGGTCGTTTTTAAGCAGCTTTTCTGTATTTTACCTAAACAAATGACAGTTTATGCCTCTCTTTACTGTCGGCAGGGATCAGATTGGTCATAAACAGGGACACTGGGACATTTCTTGTATAAAACTGGGACAAATCAGTGGTTTTGTATAAATCTGCTGTGACAGGGGACACGGGGCTCAAACTGGGACTGTCCTTGCTCCAAATTCACTCCTGGAACTGTTAAGATCACGAGCTTGAAATAAACTAACCTTGCGTCGCCTGAATCGTCGCATGTTGAGGTTCTATTTTCTCATATATCAGTCGCCGCTGCTGAGCTTCTATCAGGAAGAACTACTCACTGCTGCTCAGACACAAATCCTTCAGATGCAGCGGTCGGTTTGACTCTAAAATGATTCTGTGACACAGACGTTCACAGGGACAGTCTGGAGTTCTAATAGTTTTTCCCTCGGGTCTGTGGAGTGGGTCAGACTGTTTTTAGTGGCAGGACGACTGTGGCCATTGACCTGCACTAGCCCAGCACCAGCACCTCTGCAAATACAAGGACTGGAGGAAGATTTAAACAAGTGTCTCCACACAATCACCAGGAAATGAGGCCCTGTGTCCAAAACTCACAACTGTCCCTTTAATATCGTCTCTGACAATTTAAGAAAATAAATCTCCCTCTCGCCACTCGGAGCACCTCCTCTTCCCACAGCCTTGTCTCTGTTTGCAGGTTTAGGCACTGGAAACCCAACTGTAAGAGGGCAGACGACACACAAAAAGTCTAAAATGAGTTTATATGGAGTAAATTATAACTAAACGAAATAAACATGATGTGATTTAATGTTTCAGTAAAAGGAGCTTTATAGTCACGAAGCTTTTAAACCTGGAATATTCCGTTTCGTGCAAACTCTTTGGGGAAGAGGAACCGAAATCTTTGCCTAATTCTGAGCTCGGTGGTTGTGCCAGAATCAATGTTGTGAAATAATACAGGGTGCAGCTTTATCCTGATGTCATTCTGCCGTCTCACATGGACCTTCCCCGAGGACCCAAGGCTCGGCTGCTTGTTCAGCTGCTCCGAGTCTGGGGCTTTTCTCCTGTGGGGCACTTTTACGCTCGGCCATTTTACCCCGACGTCGCCGAATCTCGCCCGTAAACGAGCGCGGCTCTTGTTCCCGTCGTGTTTTCGCAGGTGCAGCGATGTCGGATTATGAAATATTTGGGCCGCTGGTCGATTTTGTTGTTTTAACCGCTCCGAAAGACGTCCATTTGAGAAGAAAACCAAACAGTGTGGGGTCCGCGGGGTCTTTTAGCAGTTTGGGGCTGTTTGTTTTTAGAGGCACGGTGATGCGTTCAGTGACAGGCGATATTTCCAGCGCTGGGCCGAGCGAAGGGGCTTTACCACAGCGCGGGGCCCCGGCGCTGTGGACCTGCTCCAGTGAAGTCATCGCTCACCGAGAGGTTTTAATGTCCCGTGGAGTCCTGAAGGTCGGACAAAGCTGCACAGGGAGGAGCCCGAGCAGAAAGAGACGTTTATGTGACGATGAAAAGAAAAGTTTAGCCTTAAAGAAACAATAATCCCACACACATAAACATACACCGTGTACATGACAGAAAAGCACATCTCTCAACCAAGAGAAGAACTTATTTTAACCCATCGCTGTTCATAAAATATGATGTGGCTTTTTATGTACATTGATCACAGAACTTTACAAATATTTACTTAGAGCAAAATTAAATGAATGAATAAATCTCGTACAAACGAATAATAATGATAAAGAAGCACCGAAGTTTATCGTTCAAGATCATATCAAAATAAGCAAAATCAGAATGAAGAATGTAAGAATTTTATTATTATTATTATTATTATTATTATTATTATTACAGTGGTCCCTCATTTATCGCGGGGGTTACGTTCTAAAAATAACCTGCAATAGGCAAAATCCGCAAAGTATTCAGCTTTATTTTTTACACTTATTATTTCCAGCTCTGAAAAAAATAAGAGACCACTGCAAAATGATCAGTTTGTCTGATTTTACGACTTACAGGTTTGTGTTTTTTTGTTTCATTCTATGAACTACTGACAACATGTCCCCCAAATTCCAAATAAAAATATTGTCATTAAGAGCATTTATTTGCAGAAAATGACAAATGGTCAAAATAACAAAGAAGATTAAATGTTTTCAGACCTCAAATAATGTGAAGAAAATAAGATCATATTCATTTAAAACACCACAACAACAACACAATACTAATGTTTGAACTGAGGAAGAGTTCAGGAATCAATATTTGGTGGAATAATAATGATGATTTTTCTCCTTTTCCTCCTTAAATCAGGTTTGGTTCAGGTGATCTCCTCATCAGAGCCTCATGAAGCAGAATGAGGTGTGGAGACGCTGATTTCAGGGCAGCAAATGCACTGGGCTCTTATGTTGCAGAGCTCTATATGTTTTAAGGCTGTAAAACCCCTCACCACACACTCTGTACACTAAAGTCTTTCCCACTGAAGACCTTGTTGCTGAGTGAAGATCATGGTTATGGGGAGTTGTTGTTGGTGCTGTTTTTTTTTCTTCTGGAACGAGAAGATTCTTATAAACAGACACAGACGCCGCCTTCGATTACGCAGAACACACGGTTCATACGGTGCAAAAGTGCAACAGTGAAAGGTGAACGGTGTTATAGTGCGGGACGGCTGTATTTTTTTTTTCGTTTATGGTCGTACAAACTAATAATAATGTTAAGAAAGGCACAAAAATTTATGATGGTACAAAATGAACCTCAGTGAGAATGAAAAAGCTATGTGCAAAATGTGTTTCATCATTTAGGCAAATCCAGGAGGAGCCCGAGGGCCAAGAGAAACTGTTCTGAGGGCCGTGGTTCGGACAACGCTCTTTTAAACTGTTTTATGTTATGTCTTATGTTTGTTTTTGTTTGCAGGGGTCAAAAGTTCATCCTCACTTCCCTTCAGTCACGTGATCCAGTGACTGCTCCAGTTTCACAGGTTTTTGCAGCATCGAGTCGCTTTACTGCAGCCGTAAATCAAAACGCCGCCGTGTCGCTGTGCGGGACTTTTCACTCCAACAGAACGAGAGTCAAACGGCGACGCAAGCAAACAGTTTCTCCTGGAGGAACCAGCAGAGCCGCTTTAACACGGACGAGTTTGATTCACTTACAAAAGAATCGTCCGGACGAGTTTGAGATTTACAAGAGCAAAGCAGCAAAGTTCTTTCCATTCCAATTTAAAAAAAGGTATCGGATCGGTATCAAGCGCTACTTAAAAAACTGGAGCGGAGCGAATCTCTAATCGTCTTTACTCACCACGATGAGTTTAGAAGAGATTTTCACCATTTCACAGAGTTTTGCCATTAAAGTAACAGTAGTGTAAAGCACAACACACTGGGGAAAACAATATGCTGGTAAGTTAAAATGACTTTAATTAAGAACATTTTACTTTACTTGAGTCGATTCAACTTGACAAGTAAAATTATCTGCCAATGGAATAAGTTTTAGTCTTAATTCAAGCAACATTTGATTATTTTTTTTCATATTTTAAGCACAAAAGTCATCTTAACTTTAAATGAACCCGACTTTGTTTTTTGCAGTGCAGTGAGCATGCAAACACACACTTCCTGATTCTCTAGCGCTAAAAACACATTATAATTAGACGCAGAGAGTCCACAGGAGATTTATTTTGACCTCAGGAGCCTCTTATACAACACACCTGCACTGGAACAGACACGTTCTGCTCAAACACATCTCAGTACACGCAGTAAGCATTAAGCGTCTTAAATCTTTATTGGTTTAACATTAGACTGACAAGTGCCTGTGATTTGATGACATAATCCCGGTGTGTACGAGGCGCATGTCCTAACGGCGCCGTAACCTCCTTCGTTTGCTTAATTCCAAATGTCAGTATTAATTTCACATCAATCAAACTGTTCTGAAATCACTTTTATCTCCTGCAGGATCCTCAGCGACGTGACCGGACGCGTCCTCGGCCTGTTTGCCCAAATCGCAGCTCTGAATAATAATCTGATCCCCGTCCGTCACTAGCCCCGCCCCCCGCCGACACCCCGCGCCCTGATTGGCCCGGAGCCGGGGGCCAGAGTTCACCTGCGGATGATGTGAGCGGTACCTGCGGGCTGAGCTTTTGTCCCGGAGTCAGGAGGAGGGAATGATTCAGCCACACGCCCCGAGCGCCTTTCATGCCGCTCACGCCACTCACGCCTTCTCCAGCGTTTGTTTTGGCTCAAACGACCTGTCAGTCAAACCCCAACCCTGCAGACAAGGAAGAAAAATAGGTTAGTGGTTTCCAGAATGCGGTTCACAAACACTTCTCTCCTCAGAAGGTCACAAATACGACACGAAGCAAAGCTAAAACGACTATCGGAACTAGAGCCTCGTTTTTCACAGGTGTCGATCCTAAAAAGTCCCACTGACAGGACAGAGCAGAATCTTTCCCCGCAAAAATCGGCACCTTAAGGATTTTTTTAAACGTGCGACAAAATGCGCAAACCACAGACACGAGGAGAAACTTATGAGACTAAAAACCTGCAGTCTCCCAGACTTCAGCGGGATCTGTGTGAGGACCACAGGACATAAAGCTGCACATATCCGTCCATTTCTGCGGCTTTATCCTACGTCACACTCACGCTGTGTGATGACGTGAGCAAAACGAGTGTCCAATAGGAACTTTGTTTTCCCCAAACTCATGCGCTCCGTCCATTTTGATCGAGCCAAACTTTGCCAAAGAGTGAAGTGAGTCAAGATGGTCGACTCCTCTGACTGTGTGTGTTTAGAACGAGTGAAAAAGTCGCTCTAAGTGGAGTCTTTTTAAAGGTTTATTTCAGTCCAAATGAACAAATCCAAATGTAATTTCCACCCTGGAAATGCAGAAGTGCTGTGGCTCTGGCCCTGGACCTGACAGGAACTGTTTCCAGGACTGGACCAGGAAAGTCATGGAGCCACTGCACTTTTTTGTTTTTGGGGCAATAAGGAGATTTTTAATTTACTTACAGACTTGATATTTTGCATTTTTGTAGCTGAGGCCCTAAATTAAGCATTTTTTATGTCCAAAAAGTTGTTTGTACATGTTTGTTGTGTGTTTTGTATAAAAGAGTGTGAATTTGATTTTCTGTTTTTTTTTTCATCTCTATTTCTGGTCCTGTAGCTTTTATCACAGCCTCATGACACAACTACAGCAGCAGATTGTGAAATAACAGGTTGGACTGAACAAAAGGAGGTAGAACACTTCATTAGGGGGTAAAAGGGGCAGTTTTAAAAGCAAAATTAAGAACAAAATCCAGGTGAGGAGAAATGTACTAAAATTGCCCATAGTTCTTCAGGGGATAGAAAAGAGGAGATAAAGTCCACAGGAAGTAGAGTCACTGTGGCTGATCTGCAGCTTTAGGCTCTGTGGACGTAAACAAACACACGAGGAACAACTTTTGCCTTTTTACTTTCAAAAGAACGCTTCAAACTGGATTAATAACGTGGGTTTATGGACTGGAGTCATTATTTGTGGAGGACAATTTCTAAGGATAATGTTTTATCGTCTGTTTCCGTCGCATTGTTGATGTTCGGTGGTTCTGATCTGACTCCACACATGAGGAGCAGTGGAAACAAAAGTCGGGTCACGTCTCCTGAACTCGGGGAGAAGAAATCACAGCCAAAATTCAGGCAACTTCTCCTGTAGTTTGAGGCGGCTTTTACTCAGACATGTGTGAATGAAACAAAACACAACTCTGGGTCTGTTTGTGAGGAGGAAACAACATTAGAACATGAAACAATGAACCTTCTGACTGCGGGTCAACTGCTAACCACTCTGCCGCTGTGATAAGCCGACTGTTTGCATCATTATTACAGTTTTATCGCGTCGCTTTGGCCCTGCCTGAGTCGCAGCAGGTGGAGGAATCGCAGGCACTTCCTGGTCAGTTCTTATCTCGCTCATAACTGACTTTTCCGTTTTATCTTTAACCGCTTCAGCACTTCACATCTGCTCGTTCAAACTCCATAAACTTTACTGATCAACGTCTGCGACACGGCCCAGGTCTGGATCAACAAAGACTTTGGACTCGGAGGGGAAAGGGGTTTATTAACTCGCTGTGGTGAATAATTAGGATGACAGGAATGTGTACGGAGTTTAAAAACACAGTGGAGCTCTTCCTTCCTGTGTCACCACGTGACATCACAAGGTGGAGCAGTGTTTTTTTTCAGTTTGAGACAAGAGCTGAGCCTAAATGTGCAGTTTTGTGTGTTAAACAAACGAATGAGCAGAGGTGGAAAAAGTACTGAAAAAATCTCTAGTAGTAACCATCTAAAAATCTACTCGAGTAAAAGTACTCAAGTAAACGTAACCATCTAAAAATCTACTCGAGTAAAAGTAACCATCTAAAAATCTACTCGAGTAAAAGTACTCAAGTAAACGTAACCATCTAAAAATCTACTCGAGTAAAAGTAACCATCTAAAAATCTACTCAAGTAAAAGTAACCATCTAAAAATCTACTCAAGGAAAAGTAACCATCTAAAAATCTACTGGAGTAAAAGTAAAAATCTAAAAATCTACTGGAGTAAAAGTAACCATCTAAAAATCTACTCGAGTAAAAGTAACCAGCTAAAAATCTACTGGAGTAAAAATAAAAATCTAAAAATCTACTGGAGTAAAAGTAAAAGTAACCATCTAAAAATCTACTCAAGTAAAAGTACTCAAGTAAACTCAAGTAAAAGTAACCATCTAAAAACCTGCTTGAGTAAAAGTAACATCTAAAAATCTACTCGAGTAAAAGTATAATCTAAAAATCTACTCGAGTAAAAGTACTCAAGTAAACGTAACCATCTAAAAATCTACTCAAGTAAAAGTAACCATCTAAACATCTACTCGAGTAAAAGTAACCAGCTAAAAATCTACTGGAGTAAAAGTAAAAATCTAAAAATCTACTGGAGTAAAAGTAAAAGTAACCATCTAAAAATCTACTCAAGTAAAAGTACTCAAGTAAACTCAAGTAAAAGTAACCATCTAAAAATCTACTCAAGTAAAAGTAACCATCTAAAAATCTACTCGAGTAAAAGTAACCATCTAAAAATCTACTGGAGTAAAAGTAACCATCTAAAAATCTACTCAAGTAAAAGTACTCAAGTAAACTCAAGTAAAAGTAACCATCTAAAAATCTACTCAAGTAAAAGTAACCATCTAAAAATCTACTTGAGTAAAAGTAACCATCTAAAAATCTACTTGAGTAAAAGTAACATCTAAAAATCTACTCGAGTAAAAGTAACCATCTAAAAATCTACTCGAGTAAAAGTAACCATCTAAAAATCTACTGGAGTAAAAGTAACCATCTAAAAATCTACTGGAGTAAAAGTAAAAGTAACCATCTAAAAATCTACTCAAGTAAAAGTACTCAAGTAAACTCAAGTAAAAGTAACCATCTAAAAATCTAGTCAAGTAAAAGTAACATCTAAAAATCTACTGGAGTAAAAGTAAAAGTAACCATCTAAAAATCTACTCAAGTAAAAGTACTCAAGTAAACTCAAGTAAAAGTAACCATCTAAAAATCTACTCAAGTAAAAGTAACCATCTAAAAATCTACTCGAGTAAAAGTAACCATCTAAAAATCTACTGGAGTAAAAGTAAAAGTAACCATCTAAAAATCTACTCAAGTAAAAGTAACCATCTAAAAATCTACTCGAGTAAAAGTAACCATCTAAAAATCTACTCGAGTAAAAGTAACATCTAAAAATCTACTCGAGTAAAAGTAACCATCTAAAAATCTACTCGAGTAAAAGTAACCATCTAAAAATCTACTCGAGTAAAAGTAAAAGTAACCATCTAAAAATCTACTCAAGTAAAAGTACTCAAGTAAACTCAAGTAAAAGTAACCATCTAAAAATCTACTCAAGTAAAAGTAACATCTAAAAATCTACTCGAGTAAAAGTAACATCTAAAAATCTACTCGAGTAAAAGTAACATCTAAAAATCTACTCGAGTAAAAGTAACCATCTAAAGTGTACTGGAGTAAAAGTAAAAACGCACTTCATTTCAAATGTAATCTGAGTAAAAGTTGCTTCAGTGATTTGCTGGACGAAGGCGGCGTCACAAATCTGATCAGCACAAGTTGTTTCAGTCGATTTTTAGGTGATTCAGTTAAACTTTGTTCAGTGCAAATTTTCTACATTTTAAAGACACTGACGAACACTGAGCTTTTCCTTCAGTTATACAACTTTCTAGAACTTTAGCTGCATAATAGATTCAACAAATTCAACAAATTAACAAATTCTGAATTATATTCAACTCACAACACGACAACGAAAATTAAACCAAAATCAAAGTTTGAAGAGAAATATCTGTCTGAGGTTTGGCCGAGGGTTTCCCCTCATTGTGCCCTTAGGCAAGACACTTCAGCGATGGTGCAGGTTGGAGCCTCGCCTCAGTCTGCCCCAGGGCGGCTGTGGCTACAGCAGGACTTTACACCACCGGGTCTGGAGAGAATGAAGAAGGTTCTGTGAAGTGTCTTCATGACATATGTCTGTGGAAAGGGCGATAGAAATAAACACATTTATTTATTTTCCTCTTGAGAATTTATTTACTGCAGCTTCTTCTTGAACATCGTCCATGTCGACCTCGATCTGTGGCTCAGCACCAGCGTCAGACAGACGGTTCTGCACGATGGGTCTACGTTCTATAGTGAAAATGATGGCTCTACGTTCTATAGTGAAAATGATGGCTCTACGTTCTATAGTGAAAATGATGGCTCTACGTTCTATAGTGAAAATGATGGCTCTACGTTCTATAGTGAAAATGATGCTCTACGTTCTATAGTGAAAATGATGGTTCTACGTTCTATAGTGAAAATGATGCTCTACGTTCTGTAGTGAAAATGATGCTCTACGTTCTGTAGTGAAAATGATGCTCTACGTTCTGTAGTGAAAATGATGGTCTACGTTCTATAGTGAAAATGATGCTCTACGTTCTATAGTGAAAATGATGGCTCTACGTTCTATAGTGAAAATGATGGTTCTATAGTGAAAATGATGCTATACGTTCTGTAGTGAAAATGATGCTCTACGTTCTATAGTGAAAATGATGGCTCTACGTTCTGTAGTGAAAATGATGCTATACGTTCTATAGTGAAAATGAAGATTCTGTACAAACAGGTGCAGTTTCCTTTCATTTCAGGCACATTGTTTTTTTTGCATTTCACTGTTTTTCTCTGATTTTCCTCAGTAACGAGGGTGGGTCCAATGTAATGAAGTAAAATACTTTGGGTCCAAATGTACTCGAGTAAAAGTAAAATTACCTATTTCATAAACGACTTAAGAAATTACAAATTACTCATAAAAACTTCTCAATTGCAGTAACTTTCCGACTTTGTGAATGAAACAGAACACAGCTCCGGGTCTGTTTGTGACGAGGAAACACATTAGAACAGAGATTTTCATGGTGACAAATTATTATTATTTTTTTCTAATTCTTTTCTTTCGTTTTTTAAAATAATAAATATATTTTAGTTTCTCCAGATTCTGAGCCTGATCTTGTCTCGGCTTCATGTGCATGTTTTATTTAAACGGAAAAGGCGACAGAGGAAGACACAGTTTGAACTCTTGTTTACGGAAATTTGTGAGATGATTAACTTGAAAATACATTTTTCTGTAAACCCAAAACTCAAATATAATAAAGACTTTGTCCAAAATGTGCGCTGAGAAACCGAGCGTCTCCATTTGGTTGAACTCGATCCCGTGAGAATCTGTGAAACGATCTCTGGAGAATCTCACATTGATTTTGCTGCTGCGGCACTTTCAAATTCTTCATGAAATCCAAACTGACCGTCCCAGATGATCTTCAGGACCGTCCCGGGTCCGAACGGGGTCCAGATGGGCTGAGACCGGACCCCAGACGTCCCAGATGATCTTCAGGACCGTCCCGGGTCCGAACGGGGTCCAGATGGGCTGAGACCGGACCCCAGATTCCTCAGAAACCTCCAACCTGCCGCTGCATTGTTCAGACGTTTGGTCGATCGGCTGCAGACGACGCCAACTGTCCACATTCCCCGGTAATGGAGCTCAGGAGGTAAAGTTATTTATTTAACGTGGAGGTGACCAGATCCCCGTGTTTCAGTACAGTTAATACGGACTGTTTTTATTTCTGTGTTTAAAAGAAGCGGCGGATTATTGGATTATTTTCTTGTTTCCACACGTTGCAGATTTTCAGTTTTCAGATTTATTCTCGACTCACTCGTTCTGAGACGCTCCATTCTCGTCTAGAGGTCGTTTATTTTAACTTGTCCAGTAAGTTTATCTCGCTGCAGGAACAGATCATTTTACTATTTTTAAGTCGTTTTCTGATAGGTTTAAGTGTTTAGATCTTACATTTTGGCCGAGCTTTTGTGCTGTTAGTGCCTGGAATGTTCTATAATACGGCATTAAACACATCCGTAGCGTTTTCAAACACACGTAAGGGTCTAAGTAGTAAAAGTATGGATTAAAATTTAAAATATGTTCCAAAACCCACATTTGTATTCTGAGTCTGGGTCCGGGTCTGGGTCTGAGTCTGGGTCTGGGTCTGGGTTCGGGTCTGAGTCCGGGTCTGGGTCTCAGTGTCCATGTTTGTGGTGAATGATCCTGAACTATTGGATTACACTAAACTGGAGATGGCACCAACTGTTTCACATCCACCGACAAGTTCAGAGAGAAGAGGAAAAATTAGCCTGACCAGGACCAGGACCAGGACCAGAGACCAGAGACCAGAGACCAGAAACCAGAGAACAGAGACCAGACCAGAGACCAGAAACCAGAAACCAGAAACCCGAGAACAGAGACCAGAAACCAGAGAACAGAGACCAGACCAGAGACCAGAAACCCGAGAACAGAGACCAGAAACCAGAAACCAGAAACCAGAAACCAGAGACCAGACCAGGACCAGAGACCAGAGACCAGAGACCAGAGACCAGAGAACAGAAACCAGAGAACAGAGACCAGAAACCAGAGAACAGACCAGGACCAGAGACCAGACCAGAGACCAGAAACCAGAGAACAGAGACCAGACCAGGACCAGGCACCAGAGACCAGAAACCAGAGACCAGGACCAGAGACCAGGCCCAGGACTGGAGACTAGACCGGAGACCAGACCAGGACCAGAGACCAAAGATCATTTAATGTCTCTGTCTCTTTTTAGTTTTATGATTATTTATATTTTGACTTGTTTGTATTGTGATTTTAACGTATTTCTTATCCTCTAAAGCACTAAATGTCTTTATGTACGAATTGTCTTGTTTTCTGGAAGAGTTTAACAGCAGATTTAAAATGGGAAACTGATAACAACAAATTTAAAAGTAAATTCAAATCATTGTTTCTGATCAAAAATGCACCCACTGAAAATGTACTGTATATAATATATATTTTATCTGTTTATAACTTATGTGTCTTCTCTGTTTTGTATTTTATATTTATTTTTATATGTACGGTGCTATTAAACACTTGTGCTAAAACATCTTAATAAACATAAGTTAAAATAAATCAAATCAGCAGAGAAATGTGCTGTGTGTAATGTAAACAGTGGAGCGACAGATTAAGCTGTAATCTCCTCCATTATATAAAATCTTTTACTGTAACTTGTCTTAGTCATGAGCAGTTACCCAGCATGCACCTGGCCTCATGACTCACTGTTTGTTGTGTCACTCGAGCCGCTGCGTCTTTGTCACAGTCGCCACAAACAGACCTGACGACAGGGGAAAGAAACGGGTTCAGATGCTTCAGTTTAAGTGATACAGAACGAAGGCGCATCAGGCGCAGAGAAAATAAAAAATATGATAGAGCTCCGAGAATAAAGTCGTCATAATTTTACAAAAATAAATTCATAATTTTACGAGTATAAAGTCATAATTTTACAAGAATAAAGTCATAATTTTATAAGAATAAAGTCATAATTTTACAAGAATAAAGTCATAATTTTATAAGAATAAAGTCATAATTTTACAAATATAAAGTCATAACTTTACAAGAATAAAGTCATAATTTTACGAGTATAAAGTCATAACTTTACAAGAATAAAGTTATAATTTTACAAGTATAACGTCATAATTTTACGAGAATAAAGTCTTAATTTTACGAGTATAAAGTCATAATTTTACAAGAATAAAGTCGCAATTTTACAAGAATAAAGTCGTAATTTCATGAGTATAAAGTCATAATTTTACAAGAATAAAGTCATAATTTTACGAGTATTAAGTCATAATTTTACAATAAAGTAATAATTTTACGAGTATAAAGACATAATTTTACAAGAATAAAGTTGCAATTTTGCAAGTATAAAGACATAATTTTACAAGAATAAAGTCATAATTTTACGAGTATAAAGACATAATTTTACAAGAATAAAGTCATAATTTTACGAGTATAAAGTCATAATTTTACGAGTATAAAGTCGTCATTTTACAAGAATAAAGTAATAATTTTACGAGTATAGTCATAATTTTACAAGAATAAAGTCATAATTTTACAATAAAGTTGCAATTTTACAAGTATAAAGTCATAATTTTACAAGAATAAATTCATAATTTTACGAGTATAAAGTCATAATTTTACAAGAATAAAGTCATAATTTTACAAGAATAAAGTAATAATTTTACAAGAATAAAGTAATAATTTTACGAGTATAAAGTCATAATTTTCCAAGAATAAATTCGCAATTTTACGAGTATAAAGTCATAATTTTACAAGAATAAAGTCATAGTCAAAATAAAGTCATAATACAAGAATAAAAGTCATAATATCATGAGAATAAAGTTGTAATTTTATGAGAACATGGACGGCTCGTAAAGTGTCTGAATGAGGCTGGTGCGTTATGGAGAATTTTGTTTGGTTTTACTTTAAACTGGATTTTACGCACGATGAAATCCTGTTTGTGTTCTGTCTTTTAGCCCATCAGCACCACACTATCATCAGTCATCTGTCTAAGTACTTTGGAGCGACACTGCAAGTGTTTGGGTTTGTTTCTATGAGAATCATTTGAAAGAAATGACTGATAATGGCTGAAGTGTTCGGCTGCAGGGCTGTCGGTGGTTATAGAGCTCTCCAGAGAGGATTTGTTTTATTTCAAAAAACTATTCTGATTTTACTGAGATTATTGGGTCCAAATGTGTAGAGTTGAAGAAGCGGAGTCTTTGGCGTAAACAGTTCAGTATAAAGGGGCCAAACGTTTGTGGCATTTGGATTCATATGATAAACTGAAGCCGTACGACATTTGCATAAATGGCTTCAGTCACATGATGTGGATGGAAACAAACGTTACCAACAGCGATACAAAAGTAACTGTGGATTATTATATCAGCACAGTGACTCTCATCAGAGGAGCTGCACAAAGGCTTCAGGAGGATCCAGGCACAGGAAATTCACACTGACGAGACGTGCGACGGTTTATGCACAGAAACGACAGCGACGGATTTACTGAGGGTCAAAGCTTCATCTGTGGATGCAGCACTGCCTGTACTATAGTACACTATACTACAGTACACTATACTACAGTACGCTATACTACAGTACACTATACTACAGTATACTATACTATAGTACACTATACTACAGTACACTATACTACAGTACGCTATACTACAGTACACTATACTACAGTACGCTATACTACAGTACACTATACTACAGTACACTATACTACAGTACGCTATACTACAGTATGCTATACTATAGTACACTATACTACAGTACACTATACTACAGTACACTATACTACAGTATGCTATACTATAGTACACTATACTACAGTACACTATACTACAGTACGCTATACTACAGTACACTATACTACAGTACACTATACTACAGTATACTATACTATAGTACACTATACTACAGTACACTATACTACAGTATACTATACTACAGTACGCTATACTACAGTACGCTATACTACAGTACACTATACTACAGTACGCTATACTACAGTACGCTATACTACAGTATACTATACTATAGTACGCTATACTACAGTACACTATACTACAGTACGCTATACTACAGTACGCTATACTACAGTATACTATACTATAGTACGCTATACTACAGTACGCTATACTACAGTATACTATACTATAGTACGCTATACTACAGTATGCTATACTACAGTACGCTATACTACAGTATGCTATACTATAGTACGCTATACTACAGTACACTATACTACAGTACGCTATACTACAGTATACTATACTATAGTACGCTATACTATAGTACACTATACTATAGTACACTATACTATAGTACCCTATACTACAGTACACTATACTACAGTACGCTATACTACAGTATACTATACTATAGTACGCTATACTACAGTATACTATACTATAGTACGCTATACTACAGTACACTATACTACAGTACGCTATACTACAGTATACTATACTATAGTACGCTATACTACAGTACACTATACTATAGTACACTATACTATAGTACCCTATACTACAGTACACTATACTACAGTACGCTATACTACAGTACACTATACTATAGTACGCTATACTACAGTATACTATACTATAGTACGCTATACTACAGTATGCTATACTACAGTACGCTATACTACAGTACGCTATACTACAGTATGCTATACTATAGTACGCTATACTACAGTATACTATACTATAGTACGCTATACTACAGTACACTATACTACAGTACGCTATACTACAGTACACTATACTATAGTACCCTATACTACAGTACACTATACTACAGTACACTATACTACAGTACGCTATACTACAGTATACTATACTATAGTACGCTATACTACAGTACGCTATACTACAGTATACTATACTACAGTACGCTATACTACAGTATGCTATACTACAGTATACTACACTGCAGTATACTATACTACAGTATACTACACTGCAGTATACTACACTGCAGTATACTATACTACAGTGTACTACACTGCAGTATACTATACTACAGTATACTACACTGCAATATACTACGCTGCAGTGTAGTATACTGCAGTGTAGTATACTACAGTATACTACAGTACACTACACTATTATACACTACACTACAGTACAGTATTATACACTACACTACAGTACAGTATTATACACTATACTACACTACAGTACAGTACAGTATTATACACTACACTGCAGTACAGTACAGTATTATACACTATACTACAGTACAGTACAGTACAGTACAGTATTATACACTACACTGCAGTACAGTACAGTATTATACACTATACTACAGTACAGTACAGTATTATACACTACACTGCAGTGCAGTACAGTACAGTATTATACACTACACTGCAGTACAGTACAGTATTATACACTATACTACAGTACAGTACAGTACAGTATTATACACTACACTGCAGTACAGTACAGTACAGTATTATACACTACACTGCAGTACAGTACAGTATTATACACTATACTACAGTACAGTACAGTACAGTATTATACACTACACTGCAGTACAGTACAGTATTATACACTATACTACAGTACAGTATTATACACTACACTGCAGTACAGTACAGTATTATACACTATACTACAGTACAGTACAGTACAGTATTATACACTACACTGCAGTACAGTACAGTATTATACACTACACTGCAGTACAGTACAGTACAGTATTATACACTACACTGCAGTACAGTACAGTACAGTATTATACACTATACTACAGTACAGTACAGTATTATACACTATACTACAGTACAGTACAGTACAGTATTATACACTACACTGCAGTACAGTACAGTATTATACACTATACTACAGTACAGTACAGTATTATACACTATACTACAGTACAGTACAGTACAGTATTATACACTACACTGCAGTACAGTACAGTACAGTATTATACACTACACTGCAGTACAGTACAGTATTATACACTATACTACACTGCAGTACAGTACAGTATTATACACTACACTGCAGTACAGTACAGTATTATACACTATAATACAGTACAGTACAGTACAGTATTATACACTACACTGCAGTACAGTACAGTACAGTATTATACACTACACTGCAGTACAGTACAGTATTATACACTATACTACAGTACAGTACAGTACAGTATTATACACTACACTGCAGTACAGTACAGTATTATACACTATACTACAGTACAGTACAGTACAGTATTATACACTACACTGCAGTACAGTACAGTACAGTATTATACACTATACTACAGTACAGTAATCCACACAAAACTCACACACACAAATTGGACTCTATGAGCTTTGAGCCATTTAAAAATGATTCTTTTCATGAACAGACCTGGACTTGTGTTTTGTTT
This sequence comes from Odontamblyopus lacepedii, assembly GCA_034769755.1. Lineage (NCBI taxonomy): Eukaryota > Metazoa > Chordata > Actinopteri > Gobiiformes > Gobiidae > Odontamblyopus > Odontamblyopus lacepedii. Next base: position 7,674,309 of record CM068364.1, on the reverse strand, counting down.
CATTCACAAACGTGTTCATTTAATTCACTTTAAATATCCTCGATATGACTTTGAGAAGTGTTCAGTCTGCAACAGGCCGACGGCCTTTTGTCTCTTCAAACTTTCACATTTATCAACTATGACTTAGACCAAAGGGACGTTTGGACACAGAATATTAGAATAATAAAGGCTGTATAATTGTATCAGACTTTATCTCAGTCAGAGGTCCAGGACTAAACCAGAACTACACCAGGACTGAACAGGACTAAACCAAGACTAAACTAGGACTAAACCAGGACTAAACCAGGACTGAACAGGACTAAACCAAGACTAATCTAGGACTAAACCAGGATTAAAGCAGGACTAAACTAGGACTAAACCAGAACTACACCAGAATTCAACAGGACTAAACCAGGACTAAACCAGAACTACACCAGTACCAAACAAGGACTAAACAAGGACTAAACCAGGACTAAACCACAACTACACCAGTACCAAACGATGACTAAACCAGGAGTAACCAGCACAGAGCTCAAGTCCACAGTCCGGAGTCACTCAGCAGCTCTTTCTCCTTTCCTCTCAGACCCGAAGTCCTTCCCTCTTTCTTCACAGTCTGGGTCGTCTCCTGTGTGCGTTCGGTAGTGGCGGAAGAGCTGCTGGGATGTTCTAAAAGCCTCGTCACACTGGTCACACTCGTACTGTATCAGCCAGGCGTGAGTTCTCTTGTGTGCACTGAGACTGGATGACTGAGAGAAAGTTTTCCCACACTGGTCACATCCGTACGGCCTCTCTCCTGTGTGGATTCTCTTATGTGCTACTAGGCTCCATGACCATGAAAATGTCTTCTCACAAACATCACAGCTGTATGGCCTCTCGCCTGTGTGGACTCTCCTGTGGTTATGGAGGGAACCGGGGAATCCAAATTTCTTTTCACAAACATCACATCTGAAGGGCTTTTCTCCTGTGTGAGTTCTGTAGTGACTTTTCAGTCTGGAAGCATTTTCCCAAACCGTTCCACACTGGTCACACACGAATGTCATTCTGTTGGTGGATTTTGTAGCTCTGCATTAGAACAAAGGAAGTGTCAAGTAAAATCACTAAATCATGTAAAATCACACATAGTAACTCATATGTAAGAATGTTTCTATGTGTTTTATAAGAAAGTTCAATTTGGTTGACTCAACAGAGTCTATATTTTATTTTAAGGCACTTTTTCTGTCTGTAGCAAAAGATCAACATAAGGAAACATACACAGAGATATTGAACACCTTTGTTGCTCTGAATTCTAATCCACGTTCAGTGGATATGATATATGTAAGACATGTGAAGACAGAAACCAGGGCTTTGGTGGAACAGAGCAACTTTAATTCTGTATTCTTAACGGCAATAAGACAGAACTCCTTCTCATCGGCACCAAATTCACCCTAAGCAAAATAAATCCTTTTTCCATATCCATCAACAGCTCCTCTATCTCCCCCTCCCCTCAGGTAAAGAGTCTGGGTGTCATCCTCGACAGCACACTTTCCTTCACCTCCCATATCAATAACATCACCCGGTCCGCCTACTTCCACCTCAGAAACATCCACCGCCTCCGTCCCTCACTCACCCCACACACCACCGCCATCCTCATCCATAGCCTGGTCACTTCCCGTATAGACTACTGCAACTCTCTCCTGTTCGGACTCCCACAAAAATCACTCCATAAACTCCAACTGGTCCAAAACTCAGCCGCCCGCACTATCACACACACACCCTCCCATCACCACATCACACCTGTCCTGCAACAGCTCCACTGGCTCCCCATCACACACCGCATACACTACAAAATCATACTCCTCACATACAAAGCTATCCACAACCTGGCCCCTCCATACCTGTCTGACCTCATCCACATCTCCACACCTGCCCGCTCCCTCCGCTCCTCCTCCTCCCTGCACCTCACTGTCCCTCCTGCCCGTCTCGTCACTATGGGGAGCAGAGCCTTCAGCCGCTCTGCTCCCCAGCTCTGGAACTCCCTCCCCCATGACCTCCGCAACACACACTCACTCTCACACTTCAAATCTAAACTCAAAACTCATCTGTTTAGAAAGGCCTTCTCACTCTCACTCTGACCATAACTGCACTGTCTTTTCATCTGGATTTGATTTTTAAATGTATTTTTAATCTTTTTACACTGTTTTATTTGTATTGTATCATTTTTATGTTCCTTGATGTACAGTGACCTTGAGAGCCTTGAAAGGCGCCTAACAAATAAAATTTATTATTATTATTATTATTATTATTATTATTGTATGGACAGAAAAACAGCTCTGCTGAGTCATCAGGACCGTTAACAATAGTTTACACTGAACTGCGGCTGGTATATGACTCTAATACTTTAGTAGCTACAGTTATCTCCAATATTATCTGTTACAGGTATTGTACTAAAGAAAACAAGTTCATAAAAATAACCCTGAACTTGACAGTACAAATGTATTTTCATGAGCTGCTCTGTCAGTGTCTTGTGTCACCAGGACTTTAAATGACAGATTATAGATGCACACAGCAGAGAACTACGCATTAATAAACAAAAACATGGTTTATGAACATTTACAGAGCCAACACTTGAAATGCTAGCGCTGTTAGCATCTATGCTAGCGGCGCTAGCATGTATGTTAGCATAGCACTGTTAGCATCTATGCTAGCGGCTGTTAACAGATCGTTTCTAACTTCAAAATACAACCTGGCTTCATAAAACATATTCCTCCTAAACTTGCATAAACATCCTATATTGTAAATCCCGTGGTGTTTGTGCACTTAACCCACCTGTAAAGACAGAAAAACGGCTGTGCGGAGTCACAACAGTTACTCTGAAGTGCGCAGCTCTGAGCTCAGGCTGCGCATCAGCGACACCTGCAGGAGCCTCCTGGTCCTGCAGGAGCAGCTGAAGGACTCAGAGCGCCACATGAAGCCAAATACAAACATACTACATTAAAACTATTATTGGGGGTTTATAACACAGTGTGCCACACCCTCCCCTGCTTAATAAATGTTAAATTTTAATTTTAATTAATTTTTTTTTTAACTCCAGCAGAGTGCTGTGACTTTTATGGCCATTTTGGTGGACATTTAGTTGGAAATAATTTAATAAATCCACTTTTCATGCAAACTACATTATATATGAGTAATTTATTCTTACTCACATTAATTGCGGTGGCACGGTGGCTGAGTGACAGCACTCACAGCAAGAAGGTTGCGATCCCCGGGTCACCCGGGCCTTTCTGTGTGGAGTTTCCATGTTCTCCCCGTGTCTGGATGGGTTTCCTCCGGGCTCCGGTTTCCCCCATCAACCCAAAACATGCAGCACCTGAACTAACATCAAGGACCATGACGTCCACCCTCCTGTGGGCTCACCACCCGCAGAGGGGTTCATAGGGGGTCAGGTGCTGTGAGGATTGGGCAAACTGCCCCCATGACCCAGCCGGATTAAGCGGGAGAAGATGAATGGATGGATGGACATTAATTGCATGTACACATATTTGTATATGTGCCCATCAGCCGTCCCCTTAAACACAGCCCTCACACTCACCTCATTGAAGCGTCCTTTATTTCCAGAGCAGGTCCAGAACACACATGTTCCTCCACACACGTGTAATAGTGCTGTTATTCCACAGACTCTGTCGCTCCTTCATTAGCACAGAGACGAGGCGGATTCCTCACTGCCTCAGCCTCTTCACTGCTCCCTCCAGATCCTCCGTTTCACACTAAATGGCCCTGAAACTTGCTCACTGTTTGATTAAAGGACGGCCTGTATTTCTAACTAACATCTAATCATTACAAACAAGACCCATCATGCACCAAATTTTCTTGGAGGTATTTTTGTCTCATTAATATTCACAAATACACAGATGGTGATCTACAAATAGTCATTGGTCTGTACATGTGTTTTGATATCCGCAAATGCAGATTTAATATTTGTAACTTGTATTTTGGTATTTACAAGTAGATGTGTATTTGTAAATATATTTTTTTCATTTGCAAAAAATAATTTCTTTTGTAAAACTGAACATTCTGTTTGTAAAATGTGATTCGCATTTGTGGATCACCAGTTACACAAATTCACCGATTTCTGGTATGATGTAATTTTGAGACATTCCTCCCGTGCACCTCGATCCACAAACTCCACAAATAAAAGCAACGGGATTTGAATACAAATACAACCTCCACTGAGCAACCAGCAGATGGTGACAGAAGTCATTAGTGTCTGGAAACGTTAGAAAACAACTTTATAAGCACCTCACACTTCCCTCTGCTGATTTCCCACTGCACAGGCCAAAGCCCAAAAGACTCGAGCGCCGATGTCGGTTCCAATCCCGATTATTTACCAGTGAATTAGATTTTTTTTTTAATTGTAAAAAAAATATTCCCGAACTATTTTCTTTCAACAACTTTCAGTTTCTCTTCTTCTCCGTCAGTCGTCGATCTTCACTTGTTGCTTCTGGAGTCGACAATCGAGTCTTTTGGGCTTTGGCCTGTGCAGTGGGAAATCAGCAGAGGGAAGTGTGAGGTGCTTATGAAGTTGTTTTCTAACGTTTCCAGACACTAATGAGTGAACCAGGCAGAGCATTTTGTTTGTTAGACTCGTGGCTGTTGTCAGATGGGTTAAAGTGGTGTTAAGCTTCTTCAGTGTGAAGCAAATTGATGTTTTACCTGGAAGTTCAGAACTTGCCCCCATCACTGCACTAGTTTGTTGCCTTGACAGACTCACTGCCACAGTGAGATCTCCACCGAGGAAACACTGATCTGTGCCGTTTTTTGGCTTCTGACAGAATTCCACCTCCTCTAGCGACGGACTTTAGCTTCAAACGTGCCCGAGTTCCACTTAAAATAGGGTGTTTTTGGGGCCCTGAGACCAAACAGGTGGTCCCTGTCAACTTGTGATGGCCCAAGATATAAAATAACAAGAAATAATAGAGAAAAAAGGAAGCAAAAAACATCTTGAGGAGTGGACCCGGCTCGCTGTGTATTTTAACTGTGAGCAAAGCTTCCATCTCTCAAACTCCATGATGAAACCTGACGTCTCCAGAACCCTTAAACCGGACCGTCTGAAATACCTGGAGGTGTGCGGTGGTCCCCGTGGTCTCGTAAAGTGGCCGCAGTTCGCACCACATCTCCAGTTGTCTGTCTGCGGAGGCGAAGCGCTCACTGCTCTGTTTGTGTAAGGCCGTGTTTTCACTCCGAACAGCTGGGAGGTGTTAGCATGTTACACTTCTGGCTACAGTAAAAGCTCCATAAAGACCCCATTGATTCGAACACAAACTCGGAGCTGCCAGATCTGCGTCGAATGCTAAGTGAGCGCGATTATAAAGGTTTAAACCGCTGTTAAACCACATGAGGAGAGCTGTTTCTGCACCTTTAGCTTTTGGCTGGAGAAGTAATGATCAGGTCCAAAACACGGAAAAGTGCTCGTCAATGGAAAATACTCTGACCAGAAGCTTAAGCAACGTTTTAAGATGGTTTCTCATCAACGCAAATTTGGACAAAAACATGAAAATTGTTTTCTAGGACAGATCGGAATTTTCTGTACCTGATTTGGACTTTCTTAAAAACGTGAAAAACAGAATTAGTTCATTTAAAATGGTTTGTAGTGTTAAACCAGGACTAAACCAGGACTAAACCAGGACTGAACCAGGACTAAACCAGGACTAAACCAGGTCTAAACCAGGTCTAAAGCAGGACTGAACCAAAGATAAACCAGGTCTAAAGCAGGTCTAAAGCAGGTCTAAAGCAGGACTGAACCAGGACTGAACCAGGACTGAACCAGGACTAAACCAGGACTAAACCAGGACTGAACCAGGACTAAACCAGGACTGAACCAGGACTAAACCAGGACTGAACCAGGACAGAACCAGGACTAAACCAGGTCTAAACCAGGTCTAAAGCAGGACTGAACCAAAGATAAACCAGGTCTAAAGCAGGTCTAAAGCAGGTCTAAAGCAGGACTGAACCAGGACTAAACCAGGACTAAACCAGGACTAAACAAGGACTGAACCAGGACTAAACCAGGACTAAACCAGGACTAAACAAGGACTGAACCAGGACAGAACCAGGACTAAACCAGGACTAAACCAGGACTAAACAAGGACTGAACCAGGACTAAACCAGGACTAAACCAGGATTAAACCAGGACTAAACCAGGACTAAACCAGGACTAAACCAGGACTGAACCAGGACTAAACAGGGACTAATCCTGAATTAAAGCAGTAAACTAGGACTAAACCCGGATTTAAATCAGGACAAAACCAGGTCCAAACCAGGACTGAACCAGGACTCAACCAGGACAAAACATGGACTAAACAGGGACTAATCCTTATCTGGTATTTTACGATATGCATGTTTTGAGCTAAATGGATCACACTTTGCAGAGTTATTCTCATTTAGCGAAACACACAGAGGTGGTTTAGTTTTTGGATAATTTTAGCTTTTTTATCTTAATTTTATCATTTTGAGCTGTTCATATGACATCACAAGGTGGAACAGAGCATTTTGAGCTTTGCAGATGTAGACAGACTAATAATAAAGTGTTACTCAAACATGTAAATGAAACAAAACACAACTCCAGGTCTGTTTTTGAGGCTATAAGAACATTAGAACATGACTTAAAGCTCCCAGGAGTCGTTTTTATGTCATGTAGGTCACTGTGGAGCTGCTCGTCTTATCGCTCTGGATGAAGCTCAGATCAGAATGAGCTGAACCGTGACGCTGCCTTCTCCTCTCCTCATTATCTTCTTTGTCGATCGTGAAATCAGTTTTGGAGCGAGTTCAAGTTGGCGCCTGAAGCACGACATCAGGGTAAGTCCGGACCACGGCCCTCTGCAGATCTGTGCCAAACCGGATCAGATCTAGGTCAAAGCGAGCACTAAACCAGGACTAAACCAGGACTAAACCAGGACTCAACCAGGACTAAACAAGGACTAAACCAGGACTAAACCAGGACTAAACCAGGACTAAACCAGGACTAAACAGGACTAAACCAGGACTAAACAAGGACTAAACAAGCACTAAACCAGGACTAAACCAAGACTAAACCAGGACTCAACCAGGACTAAACAAGGACTAAACCAGGACTAAACCAGGACTAAACCAGGACTAAACAAGCACTAAACCAGGACTAAACCAAGACTAAACCAGGACTCAACCAGGACTAAACAAGGACTAAACCAGGACTAAACCAGGACTAAACCAGGACTAAACAAGGATTAAACAAGGACTAAACCAGGACTAAACCAGGACTAAACCAGGACTAAACAAGCACTAAACCAGGACTAAACCAGGACTAAACAAGGACTAAACAAGCACTAAACCAGGACTAAACCAGGACTAAACCAGGACTAAACCAGGACTAAACCAGGACTAAACCAGGACTAAACCAGGACTAAACAAGCACTAAACCAGGACTAAACCAAGACTAAACCAGGACTAAACAAGCACTAAACCAGGACTAAACCAAGACTAAACCAGGACTAAACAAGCACTAAACCAGGACTAAACCAGGACTCAACCAGGACTAAACAAGGACTAAACAAGCACTAAACCAGGACTAAACCAAGACTAAACCAGGACTAAACAAGCACTAAACCAGGACTAAACCAAGACTAAACCAGGACTAAACAAGCACTAAACCAGGACTAAAGCAAGACTAAACCAGGACTAAACCAGGACTAAACAAGGACTAAACCAGGACTAAACCAGGACTAAACCAGGACTAAACCAGGACTAAACAAGCACTAAACCAGGACTAAACCAAGACTAAACCAGGACTAAACAAGCACTAAACCAGGACTAAACCAGGACTCAACCAGGACTAAACAAGGACTAAACAAGCACTAAACCAGGACTAAACCAGGACTAAACAAGCACTAAACCAGGACTAAACCAGGACTAAACAAGGACTAAACAAGCACTAAACCAGGACTAAACCAAGACTAAACCAGGACTAAACAAGCACTAAACCAGGACTAAACCAGGACTAAACAAGCACTAAACCAGGACTAAACCAAGACTAAACCAGGACTAAACAAGCACTAAACCAGGACTAAACCAAGACTAAACCAGGACTAAACAAGCACTAAACCAGGACTAAACCAGGACTAAACAAGCACTAAACCAGGACTAAACCAGGACTAAACAAGCACTAAACCAGGACTAAACCAGGACTAAACAAGCACTAAACCAGGACTAAACCAGGACTAAACCAGGACTAAACAACCACTAAACCAGGACTAAACCAAGACTAAACCAGGACTAAACAAGCACTAAACCAGGACTAAACCAGGACTAAACAAGCACTAAAACAGGACTAAACCAGGACTAAACCAGGACTAAACCAGGACTAAACCAGGACTAAACAAGCACTAAACCAGGACTAAACCAGGACTAAACCAGGACTAAACCAAGACTAAACAAGCACTAAACCAGGACTAAACCAGGACTAAACCAGCACTAAACCAAGACTAAACAAGCACTAAACCAGGACTAAACCAGGACTAAACCAGGACTAAACGAGGACTAAACCAGGACTAAACCAGGACTAAACCAGGACTGAACAAGGACTAAACCAGGACTAAACCAGGACTAAACAAGCACTAAACCAGGACTAAACCAAGACTAAACCAGGACTAAACCAGGACTAAACCAGGACTAAACCAGGACTAAACAAGCACTAAACCAGGACTAAACCAGGACTAAACCAAGACTAAACCAGGACTAAACAAGGACTAAACCAGGACTAAACCAGGACTAAACCAGGACTAAACCAGGACTAAACAAGGACTCAACCAGGACTAAACCACAAACTAAACAAGGACTAAACCAGGGCTAAACCAGGACTAAACCAGGACTAAACCACATACTAAACCACATACTAAACCACACACTAAACAAGGACTAAACCAGGACTAAACCAGGACTAAACAAGGACTAAACCAGGACCAAACCACACAATAAACAAGGACTAAACCAGGCCTAAACAAGGACTAAACCAGGACTAAACAAGGACTAAACCAGGACTAAACCAAGCCTAAACAAGGACTAAACCAGGACTAAACCAGGACTAAACCAGGACTAAACAAGGACTAAACAAGGACTAAACCAGGTCAAAACAAGGACTAAACCAGGACTAAATTAGGTCTAAACCAGGACTAAACTCCTGAACTTGAGCTTGTAGCTGATTATTCTTGAGTACGGGTTTTCACTATTTCTTCCACTGCTCCTTGGTCCGATTTTTTTTGTTTTCTACAATTTTTCAGCTTTTTGTTTTCAAATACCCACCGGAGTTTTGTCCTGGTTCATAATTTCTAATAAGAGAGAAGCTGAAGTGCTTTCTCTGAGCAGTAGGGGGCAGTAGGGGGCAGTGGCATTAGGGGGCAGTAGGGGGCAGCAGTAGCCAGTAGGGGGCAGTAGGGGGCAGCAGGGGGCAGTAGGGGGCAGTAGGGGCAGTAGGGGGCAGCAGGGGGCAGTAGGGGGCAGCAGGTGGCAGTAGGGGCAGCAGGGGCAGTAGGGGGCAGCAGGGGGCAGTAGGGGGCAGTAGAGGCAGTAGGGGGCAGCAGGGGGCAGCAGGGGGCAGTAGGGGGCAGCAGGTGGCAGCAGGGGGCAGTAGGGGGCGGCAGGGGGCAGTAGGGGGCGGCAGGGGGCAGTAGGGGGCGGCAGGGGGCAGCAGGGGGCAGTAGGGAGCAGCAGGGGGCAGTAGGGGGCAGTAGGGGGCGGCAGGGGGCGGCAGGGGGCAGCAGGGGGCAGCAGGGGGCAGTGTGAGCGTTCCCTGGGGCCTCTGAAGACTTTAGACCTGTAGATTTGTACAGTTCTATATTTGTTTGTCTGTAGGCTGATCGGGCACAGAGGAAAGTGACAGAGTGAACTGAGGGGAAGAGAGGGAGGTCACAGGTCACAGGTCACAGGTGCAGCAGGTCTGACCCCAGAGTGTGGGACAGGTGCACAGTTACTCATTTTATAGGACTAAACAAGGACTAAACCAGAACTAAACCAGGACTTAACGAGGACTGAACCAGGACTAAACCAGGACTAAATCAGAACTAAATCAGGACCAAACCAGGACTAAACTAGGACTAAACCAGGTCTAAATCCGGACTAAACCAGGACTAAACAAGTACTAGACAAGGACTAAACCAGGACTAAACCAGATCTAAACCAGGTCTAAACCACACGCTAAACCAGGACAAAACCAGGACAAAACCAGGACAGAAACCGGACTAAACTAAGGCTAAACTAGAACTAAACCAGGACTAAACCAGGGCTGAACCAGGACTAAACCATTAGTCAAAACTCTATTTGTCCAATAATAAGTGTTGTTTACATTACAGGTGTTTTGGCCTGGTGTATATCACGGTTGCTCGGTAACAGAATTCCATAGTGTGATGTCATGATTTCCAACCAGGAAGTAAAGTAAAACCAGGACTAAACCAGGACTAAACATGAACAGGTTTTATAGTCATCCATGCATGTTTGAATCATCTAGAGATCTCTCCTGGGCTCTGTTCAAACCCTCCGTACGGTGAGCTGCAGTACGAGCCTGTACGAGGCTCCGCCCACACCACAATCCTCCATAAACTCACAAAAACACGACACAAAACTGGAAACAACAACCGGACAAACCTGATGTGAGGTGCAGGAGCTTCATCAGTGTGAGTGCTGTGCTCTGAAGGGGGAGGGGCTCAGCACAGGGAGCATTTTAAAGCAACACAGGGATCTTATTGTATTATGTTTTACAACTGGGCCTGGGCTATAATTATAATAATAACAATAATAATTAGTTTATGAGGTTTAATGAGGCATCGTGCGGTTCTGAAATGATACGGTGGGAAACAGGTGCGGCTCTGGACGGGAAACAGCGACAGATAAATAATGACTCAAGATTTACAACAATTTAGTTTTGCTCTGTTTTCAGGATTTAAGACTTTGCATCATTCAAACAGAAACGACGCAAAAAGACCTGAGAACGATTCATAAAAATGTAAATATGACAGGACTAAAGCAGGACTGAACCAGGACTAAACCAGGACTAAACCAGGACTAAACAAGGACTAGACCAGGACTAGACCAGGGCTAAACCAGGACTAAACCAGGACTAAACCAGGACTAAACCAGGACTGAACCAGGACTAAACCAGGACTAAACCAGGACTAGACCAGGACTAGACCAGGGCTAAACAAGGACTAAACCGGGACTAAACTGGGACCAAACCAGGTCTAAACCAGGACTAAACCAGGACTAAACCAGGACTAGACCAGGGCTAAACCAGGTCTAAACCAGGACTAGACCAGGACTAGACCAGGACTAGACCAGGGCTAAACAAGGACTAAACCAGTACTAACCCAGGACTAAAGCAGGACTAAACCAGGACTAGACCAGGACTAGACCAGGACTAGACCAGGGCTAAACAAGGACTAAACCAGGACTAAACCGGGACTAAACCAGGTCTAAACCAGGACTAAACCAGGACTAAACCAGGACTAAACCAGGTCTAAACCAGGACTAGACCAGGACTAAACCAGGACTAAACCAGGTCTAAACCAGGACTAAACCAGGACTAAACCAGGACTAAACCAGGACTAAACCAGGACTGAACCAGGACTGATCTTGGTCCCTCTGAGCTCAAACACTGAGCACATTGAGTTTCCGCCCTGTTCCCGGCGCCATAGAAACGGCCCTTGTTCTGTGATTGGTCCTGGAGCCACAGCAGGGGCCGCACCCGCCCGGAGGGGCCCCTGCAGCAGGGCCGCACCTGCCCGGACTGCTAATGAACCCGGGGACGGGCGCGCGCCGGGGCCCCTCAAAGGGCCCATTCTCCCGAGGAACCAGGACGCGCAGAGACGGGGACCGGCCCCACAGCCCCGCGATTGCGTCACTGTGAGGGCCCCAAGAGGAGGGAGTGGGGCCCCGAGAGGAGGGAGTGGGGCCCCGAGAGGAGGGAGTGGGGCCCTTCATCCAGGGGCCACGGAGGGAGAGGGGCCCTTCATCCAGGGGCCCCGAGTGGAGGGAGAGGGGCCCTTCATCCAGGGGCTGCGGAGGGAGAAGGGCCCTTCATCCAGGGGCCCCGAGTGGAGGGAGAGGGGCCCTTCATCCAGGGGCTGCGGAGGGAGAGGGGCCCTTCATCCAGGGGCCCCGAGTGGAGGGAGAGGGGCCCTTCATCCAGGGGCTGCGGAGGGAGAGAGGGGCCCTTCATCCAGGGGCCCTGAGCGGAGGGAGAGAGGGGCCCTTCATCCAGGGGCCCTGAGCAAAGGGAGAGAGGGGCCCTTCACCCAGGGGCCCTGAGATTAGGGAGAGAGGGGCCCTGAGCGGAGGGAGAGAGGGGCCCTTCAGCCCTTCATTAAAGTCCATTCAGGGCCGAGCTGCAGCTGGGCAAAGACAAACGGTCAAAAGCACAAATCCTCTGACACGTCTGAGGGGCTGAAGTGTGAAGGAACGAAACACAGAGTTTAAAGGGACGACACTTCTGATCCACTGAAGGTTCTGATCCACTGAAGGTTCTGATCCACTGAAGGTTCTGATCCACTGAAGGTTCTGATGTTCTGAGGTTCTGATCCACTGAAGGTTCTGATGTTCTGATGTTCTGATGTTCTGATGTTCTGATGTTCTGAGGTTCTGAGGTTCTAAAGGTTCTAAATGTTCTGAAGTCGTTTCCTTGTCACAAACAGATTTGGAGTTTAAAGAAAAATGAAATATGAGTCTAAACCAGAACTAAGCCAGGACTAAATGAGATTTAAACCAGAATTAAACCAGGACTAAACCAGGACTAAAATAGAAACCAGGACTAAACCAGAACTAAGTCAGTACTAAACCTTGACTAAAGGGTCCATATGAGTGTTTTTCTGATCTGTTCTAATGTCGTTTCCTCATCACAAACTGACCTGCAGTTATGTTTTGGTTTCAGTCACACATGTTTAACACACAAACCTTCAGTTCTTCTTTCAAACAGAAAAAACCCCTGCTCTGTTCCACCTCGTGATGTCATGTGGTGATACAGGAAGTGCTCCACTGTGTTTTTAAACTCCACACACCTTCAGTGGATCATTTCAGCCTTGAAGTTGCCGATCTCTGCTGAATTTAAGGTCAAAAGGAGCTGTTCATTTGAAAATGACCACTTCATGACGTCACACGGTGGAACAGAGCATTTGGACCTTTGGAGATGAACAGACGAATAATAAAGAGTCACTCAAACATGTGAATGAAACAAAACACAAGTCCAGGTCTGTTTTTGAAGAGGAAACGACTTATAACATGACTTAAAGCTCAAAAAGAGTCCGTTTTGCGTCATATAGGAGCTTTACATTTTGTCTTTCTCTGCAGGGTAAACAAATAAAAGCACAAACAGCTCCACAATAACTGTCCTTTTCGCCTTTAGTCGTTTCAGTCTCCGTCTCTGCTCCACTTCGGGCTGTTTGAGGGACTGAAGAATAATCGAATAATAAAGAGTTACTCAAACATGTGGTGTGAACGAGACAAAACACAACTCCAGGTCTGTTTTCGAGGCGGGAACGACATTAGAACACGACTTAGAGCTTGAAAAGAGTCCGTTTGGCGTCACGTGGCACCTTTAAATACACGAACGATCCTCAAACTCGATCTTGAACTTTTGAACCGCCATCTAAACTCGCGCTGGGCCGCGAAAACCCCCGGGCCAAGTCGTCCCTCGCGCTATGCTAACGCCATCGCTTTCGTTCTGAAACCAGAGGAATCCATTGAGCCCTGTCGTCCGGGGCAACCACCCCTCCCTCCCTCCATCCCTCCTCTTCATTACCCACAAGCCCCCTCTCTCCTCTGTGTCTTCGCTTTTTGGCAGCGCTCTCGGATTCTTTCACAGCCGCTGCCCGTTGCCAAGAGGCTGCAGCTCCAGTGAAAGCCAAAGCAAATGCGCGCGGGTCACTCCGTCTTCCCCCTTCTTTTTAAATCCTTTTCTTTCGCCGCTTTTTCTGCGTCCTTTGTCCGTTTTTTCGCGCCGTCTTGCCTCTCGAGACCCAAAAGACGGTGTTGATTTGCGGCTTTGAGGTTTATTATTAGAAAGGAGAGGTAAAAGTAGAGTCACTAGAAAGCAGAGAAATGAAAACGGAGCGTGACGAGTTTTAAAAACGAAGCCAAACCAAAACTCTGGGCTTTAATTGAACTGAAAGCGTTTGTGGACAGAGGGGTTTGAACTCCTTAGTTTTTCCCCGTGTTTTTGGGCAGATTCGGTCTTTCCCCCGTGCAGATGTATCGTAAGTCCACCGGGTTCTGTCTGCGTCCAATTATAAAGTGTGTTATTGTCCAAGAAGAAAGCGGAAATGCAGAAATGACTCGTTGCAGATGAGCAGAAAAACACAGAGCTCCACACTGCAGTTCTGTGAAGTGCCCACATTTTTATTTTAATGACACCACAATGCAACATTTCGGGTCAATAAATACATGTAGATAAATTGTAAATAGTATAATAAAAAGTGGGGGAAATGATGAAAACTGAGATACGGGTGGAACTGTGGATGAGCCGAACATAAACGCTGCAGTGACACAGAGATGAAGAAAACTGGAACATTTTTCTAATTTTTCCTACATTTTGTGCGACTTACGACCGTGAACAGAGCCCAAAAGAAGTCGTCATCGCAAGTTTCCAAATGGCAGCAGGTAAGCAGGCATCTGGACACAGGAAAAGTTCAAAGTTTAAAAATATACAGAAATTTCAGAAGCAGCGACTGAGCCAAGGATTCACTAACTGGTGCTGGAATAAACAAACTGGTGAGTAGTGCTGGAGGAGCCGGGGGTCCTCTACTGCGGAGGAGGAGGTGATGGGCGGCAGGTGTGCACAAGTTTTGTCGTTGTCGTCGCAACTTTTATTGGACGTCCATCCTCCCATCTTCTTCCTCTTTATCTGGTCGGGTCACGGAGGCAGCAGTTCATGAGTCACTCTTGACTCACACACGAGTCACTTTGTTCTGGATGTGCAGGTCTTTATCTACCAACTTTGCAGCTGAGGCTTTTGTGGTTTAAGTGGTTTAAATACATCTTATGACTTACTTTATATTATAGTCAAATGATTAAAAACCCTCTTTCTTTAGACAATATACTGTCATTTTCTCATATCTGTGTGATCCCTCAGTGGTCCAGGCCTAAACCAGGCCTAAACCAGGTCTAAACCAGGTCTAAACCAGGTCTAAAAAAGGTCTAAACCAGGCCTAAACCAGGTCCATGGGTGTATTCTAGTCTCTGTGCTCTTATACTTGTTCTGATCCAGCTCCAGATCGCTTAAACACATTCAGGAAAGGATAATTTCTCTTCTGCCAATGGGACTTTTTTAGTATCAAAACCTGCAAAAAAAATCAGGCTCTAGTTTCGATACCAGTTTTGGTATCTATTAGTGTCTGATTTTCGATTGTTTTGACATTCCTATTAGATTTATACAACTACAGGTGTTTGTTTTCATTGCGTTGATGAACTTTCTGACTGTGAGTCGCCTCTCCACAGATCTGACCTGGAACTTGGTCTGGTTTGGTCCCTGTGAAGATAGAAAGGTTCAATACTTAAATACTGTAAAACATTCCCGACAAAACAGCAACGTCTCCACGGAGAAAAGCGTTCGCCAGAAAAGTGACGCAGTGCAGCTTTTACACAACATTACACGGTCGGTTTAGGAATCCGTTTGTTTATGTTGATGCTCGCCACAGATGTTTCCATGGCGACACTCTCACTTCCTGTCCGCGATCCACACTTCCTCTTTCTCTTCCTCTTTTTGACAAGTTCAGTAGAAAAAAGTCTTGATTCTGTGCAGGAGATAGATTCCAGACACGTTCAGCCTCAGCGGCTTTGGTGAGACTTTAATGAGAAGAACGAATAAAGATTTAATCCGTTTGAATGATCAGTGATGAGTAACGACTTAATGCTCACACAAAACTGACTCTTGTGAGCGTTAATCCGGGTTCTAATGCGGTTCCCTTCTCAAAAACACACCTGGAGTCGTGTTTGTTTCATTCACACACGTTTGAGTAACTCTTTATTCAATCAATCATCAATCAAACTTTATTTATCGACCGCCTTTCATACAAAAATGCAACACAAAGCGCTTATGTTATTATTAATCTGTCTATATCTCCAAAGCTCCACCTTGTGATAACTTGAAAACCACCGCTTCATTATGAAACGATTATTTCACAATGTTATTAAGGAAAACGGTTAC
Source organism: Odontamblyopus lacepedii (assembly GCA_034769755.1). NCBI lineage: Eukaryota > Metazoa > Chordata > Actinopteri > Gobiiformes > Gobiidae > Odontamblyopus > Odontamblyopus lacepedii. The sequence continues at coordinate 7,658,135 of CM068364.1, read as the reverse complement.
ACAGACAACATTCATGAGCAACATGAGAGTCAATACAGTCACATTTTCTTTGTGTTTTCGTCGTTTTTAAGCAGCTTTTCTGTATTTTACCTAAACAAACGTCTCTCCAGGTAAGTCAAAGGAGAACACCTCATTTGCAAAGACGAACGGGCCAAGAAGTAGTAAAAAAGCATTAGTCATAACACGAGACATGAGACAGTGAAACATTTGCAGATTAAAGATATAAAAGTGTTAAAAACGTGTGCAGTGATGATGTAAAATAGTCTGGAGGGAATTTTTAAAAGGTCAACAAAAGTAAAAACAAACTATGTTTTGAAGGTGGTTCCAGAGACTTGCTGCAGAGACTGAAATGTACTGTTGGCAGGGATTAGATTGGTCAAAAAAAGGGACAAAATTGGTATAAAACTGGGACAAATCAGTGGTTTTGGATAAATCTGCTGGGACAGGAGACACGGGGCTCAGAACTGGGACTGTCCCGGGTAAACAGGTCCATCTGGACTCTGTACCCGTCGCTCTTCGTTGATTTTCAAGTAGCTCACCAAGATTTTTGAGGGAAAATGTGGTTAATTACACAATTGCTATTGTACGTGTGTCATTTTGAAGCCCAACTTTGTGCACTAATAAACGGACGATGGTTTATGTTTTAAAGGCATCTACCTGTACCCAAAGTTTAGCTTTTTTTCATATAATTATCTTGATTTCTTGCGGCTGCTAAAATAAAAAGCTCTTTGGCGTTTTTGTTTTGTCAAGGAGCTCACCGAGGGAAAAAGACGTAGATGTAGAAAAAGAGATCGGCAATTCCAGAAGCTGAAATGATCCAAATGATTCTAGTGAAGGTTTGTGGAGCTTTAAAACACATTTCAAGCACTTCCTGTATCACCACATGACATCACAAGGTGGAACAAGTGTTTTGAGACAAGAACTCAGCCGAAATCTGCAGGATTTGTGTTAAACATGTAAAAAAACACAACTTTAGGTCTGTTTGTGAGGAGGAAACAACATTAGAACAGATCAGAACATAGATTAGAATAAATGATTTTACTGGAATGAAATAAATAATAAAGAAACACCAGATTATAACTTAAACATAACAGTTTGACCGTCATGTTTGATGTTTTTGTAATTTGTAAAAAGAATAATTCATCCTGTTTACCTCCACATGTGATATTTATGACATTTTGAATTAGAATTTCACCTTTAAGCACTTTTGGTTTTATAAAACGAGGCCTGGAGATCAAATCTGAACTCGTATACAGCCTGAAAACAGCTCTGGGAGATTGTGTTACCTTAATTCTCTCTCGTTCCCTCATCCTCTGTTTCTCTCCGTTCCTTTTCCTCTCACTCTCTCCTCTCTTTTCTCTCCTGCTTGAGTTTCGCTCACACAAAGCTGCGCTCTGTACCTGCTTCAGAGTAAATGTCAGGTCCTGTCCCTCTCCTCTTCTCCTTTTCAGCCCAAAGCTCCAGAGACCAGAGACTGATCTCCAGCTCCAGAGACCAGAGACTGATCTCCAGCTCCAGAGACCAGAGACTGATCTCCTCTGACCAAACCTCCAGAGACCAGACTGATCTCCAGCTCCAGAGACCAGACTGATCTCCTCTGACCAAACCTCCAGAGACCAGACTGATCTCCTCTGACCAAACCTCCAGAGACCAGACTGACCTCCAGCTCCAGAGACCAGAGACTGACCTCCTCTAAAGCTCCAGAGACCAGACTGATCTCCTCTAAAGCTCCAGAGACCAGACTGACCTCCAGCTCCAGAGACCAGAGACTGACCTCCTCTAAAGCTCCAGAGACCAGACAGATCTCCTCTGACCAAATCTCCAGAGACCAGACTGATCTCCAGCTCCAGAGACCAGAGACTGACCTCCAGCTCCAGAGACCAGCGACTGATCTCCTCTAAAGCTCCAGAGACCAGACTGACCTCCAGCTCCAGAGACCAGACTGATCTCCTCTGACCAAACCTCCAGAGACCAGACTGATCTCCAGCTCCAGAGACCAGACTGATCTCCTCTGACCAAACCTCCAGAGACCAGACTGATCTCCAGCTCCAGGGACAGATCTCCTCTGACCCTGATCTTCTCTGAGACAGACAGCGACAGAATCCCTGCAGCAGGACCCACACCTGCCCCAACCCTCCATACACACCTCATCCCACTGGACCCACCCTCTCCGCCAAAATCGCCAGCTCCGCCACACGACCTGCAAACAGCGCCGTGCCACAGCGCCACCAGGCCACAGCCCTGCAGGTGCCAACGTGGCCCACAGACCCCAGGGAACTGAGCACGACCCAAAAGTCCCAGCGCGAGTGAGCCCCGAGTACCACAGGCTCTGGGGCAGATAAACACAATCACACAACTGCAGATCACTGGACGTCCCTCAGTCAGGAGAACTACAGCACATTATTTCACCCGTTATCTGCCTGTTCGGAAGATAAAAGAGACACTTCGCTCACACTGATGCAGAGCACAAAGTCTCACTGACGACTGCTCTGGTTTGCAATAAAAAACAAACATCTGCACAAAGCCGAACCACTTTTCTATGCTGGTAATAGTATTAAAATGATGATTCAAGGGACAAAAATGCGCGATTAATCTTTTGTAAACTATGACATTCAAGAGATTAATCGCGGTTAAATATTTTAATTGATTGACAGCACTAAGAATAACATAATTACATTTAACAGTTTAACGACGAGCACACGAAAAGCTCCAGATCGCACCTTTACCTGTGCTTATTCTGCATTAAACTCCCGCAGACACTTGAGCTGGTCCCAGATCAGGTGCAGGCGTCTGGCAGAGCGAGGCGAGCGCAGGGCGGAGGCGCTTTTCTGCTCCTCTTTTGTGTTAAAGTCCCATTAAAGTCCCGTATAAAAGAACGTGAGTCACCAGAGCTCAGTCAAAAGAAACTGGGTCAAACTCGGCTTCACCTGAAAACGCTTCAGCTTCTGCCGTAAACATCAAAGTGAAAGGACGAGGCGGCGCGGACTCACTGCTCCGACGAGTCCAGATCCAAACGGGGCTTAAATAAAGAGAAGAAAACATAAACAAACACGAGTCTCTGCAGGAAATCACGGCTCAGTAAAGGCGCACTACGGAATTTTTCTCGTGGAGCGTCCGTCAAATGCTTTTCTCCATGCTTGCTTCGTCCGGAATGTCCCACAGCGTGACTTTAAACAGCTCTACTTTACGCTTATTCAATCACAGGTGGATTTAGAGCTCAAAAACGCCTCGAAAAACAAATATTCAGACTGGGTGCGGGGTCGCCTCTCCACAGATCTGACCTGGAACTCGGTCCGGTTTGGTCTCCATGGAGATAAAACGGTTTAACGCTGCACTGTGGAACATTCCAGACAAAGCAATAGCGTCTCCACGGAGAAAAGCACCTTTAATAAACACAAACAAAGGCTTAATCCATCAGGCTTATTAACGATGAGTCAGAATTTGTAATTGCTTAATCCTTTATTTGGCAAAACGGACTCTAGTGAGATTTAATCTGTCGCTGACTCATCACAAACAGACCTGGAGCTGTGTTTTGTTTCATTCACACATGTTTAACACACAAACCTGCACATTTAGAGTCTAGACTGAATGAAAAACACTCCTTGTGACGTCATGTGGTGATACAGGAAGTGCTCCAGGAAGTGTTTTTAATCTTAGACGTCCCTACTGGTGGTTTCAGACGACACCACAACATTCTATAAGCCAATAATATTTAACACACAGGGGGACAGCTAAAAGAAATCCAGTTAAAATGTAGGTTTTTGTTGTAATTTAGCCAGTTAACAGGTTTAGTCACTGATAGAAAAGATCTCGTTAAGGATTTGTAAATCAGCTTTTTGTCTTTTTGTATATTTCATGACCAAGCACAATGTTATTAAGAGAGAAACCTGTCTCTGAGTGGACGACATCGTCTGATTCTAGAAGTTTTGAGCCCCCTGTCCCAGCAGATTTACACAAAACCACTGATTTGTCCCAGTTTTATACAAGAAATGTCCCAGTGTCCATATTTTTGACCAGTTTGATCTAAACCAGGTCCAAACCAGGACTAAACTAAGACTGAACCAGGACTACATCAGGTCTAAACCAGGTCTAAACCAGGACTACATCAGGTCTAAACCAGGTCTAAAACAGGACTACATCAGGTCTAAAACAGGACTACATCAGGACTAAACCAGGACTACATCAGGTCTAAACCAGGTCTAAAACAGGACTACATCAGGTCTAAACCAGGACTACATCAGGTCTAAAACAGGACTAAAACAGGACTACATCAGGTCTAAAACAGGACTACATCAGGACTAAACCAGGACTAAAACAGGACTAAAACAGGACTACATCAGGACTAAACCAGGACTAAAACAGGACTAAAACAGGACTAAAACAGGACAACATCAGGTCTAAACCAGGACTAAAACAGGACTGAAACAGGACTACATCAGGACTAAAACAGGACTACATCAGGTCTAAAACAGGACTACATCAGGACTAAACCAGGACTAAACCAGGACTAAAACAGGACTACATCAGGACTAAACCAGGACTAAAACAGGACTAAAACAGGACTACATCAGGACTAAACCAGGACTAAAACAGGACTAAAACAGGACAACATCAGGTCTAAACCAGGACTAAAACAGGACTAAAACAGGACTACATCAGGACTAAAACAGGACTACATCAGGTCTAAAACAGGACTACATCAGGACTAAACCAGGACTAAACCAGGACTAAAACAGGACTAAAACAGGACTACATCAGGACTAAACCAGGACTAAAACAGGACAACATCAGGTCTAAACCAGGACTAAAACAGGACTACATCAGGACTAAAACAGGACTACATCAGGTCTAAAACAGGACTAAAACAGGACTACATCAGGTCTAATCCAGGACTAAAACAGGAGTAAAACAGGACAACATCAGGTCTAAACCAGGACTAAAACAGGACTACATCAGGACTAAAACAGGACTACATCAGGTCTAAAACAGGACTAAAACAGGACTACTACAGGTCTAAAACAGGTCTAAAACAGGTCTAAAACAGGTCTAAAACAGGACTAAAACAGGACTACATCAGGTCTAAACCAGGTCCAAAACAGGACTAAAACAGGACTACATCAGGACTAAAACAGGACTACATCAGGTCTAAAACAGGACTAAAACAGGACTACATCAGGTCTAAACCAGGTCCAAAACAGGACTAAAACAGGACTACATCAGGACTAAAACAGGACTACATCAGGTCTAAAACAGGACTAAAACAGGACTACATCAGGACTAAAACAGGACTAAAACAGGACTACATCAGGACTAAAACAGGACTACATCAGGTCTAAAACAGGACTAAAACAGGACTACATCAGGACTAAAACAGGACTAAAACAGGACTACATCAGGACTAAACCAGGACTAAAACAGGACTACATCAGGACTAAAACAGGACTACATCAGGTCTAAAACAGGACTAAAACAGGACTACATCAGGACTAAAACAGGACTAAAACAGGACTACATCAGGACTAAAACAGGACTACATCAGGTCTAAAACAGGACTAAAACAGGACTACATCAGGACTAAAACAGGACTAAAACAGGACAACATCAGGACTAAACCAGGACAAAACTACATCCAGAACTACAAAAAACAAAAACAAAACACAACTCCAGCTCTGTTTTTGAGGACAAAACGACATTAGAACATGATTTAAAGCTCAAAAAGAGTCAGTTTTGTGTAATAAAGGGGCTTTAAATGTTTTCTTTCTTGAAGGTACAAATAAAAGCCCAAACAGCTCCACTCTAAACTGTCCTTTTCGCCTGTTTCCGTCTCCGTCCCACTTCAAGAGCCCATGTGTTTCGATAATACCTCCAGAATATGAGCCACCCCTCGTCCCAGCCCCGAGCTCTCACATCTGGGGAACAGCCGCTCGGAGGGTGGAGGAGGGTGGAGGAGGAGGGAGGAGGTGGCCTGGGCGTTCGATTCAATAACCCCGAGTATTTTCACTGCTGCAAATGTCAAATATTACTCTTTCAGATGGAGCTTAGGCGCTGATCCGCCGTGTTCGGAGCCAGTGTGGATACGGCTTCGCTTCAGCCTGAGCTAAAGCAGTAATGAAAAACGCAGAAGGTGCAGTTGGACGTTTAAAGACGTTTCAAGAATTGTGAGGAGGTAAAAGTGAAACGACAGATGGGATATTTAGTCATGTTTTTCAATAAAAGTGAAGTACGTACACTACAAAAAAGGAGTTTCTAGTATAGTTAAACTGACTTGAATTAAGCAGATTCATCTTAAAAGACCAATTAAGATTTTTGACTTGTTTCAAGATATTCCATCCTGATTTATCTTATCTCGATATTACAACTTATTCTGAGCACTTTTTATATTAACTCAGTCCAGGTTAAGCCTCTTTAACTTCCTTCTCAAACCAATGAGGGGAAAAATCTTGCCATAAATACTTGAAAGTCGTGTTTTCTGCTTAGAACAAGATTCATATTTCGTTTTGTTTAGAGAAAACTTGGTAAGTGAAAATTTCTTACTGCACTGGCAGAAAATTTCACTTAAAATAGGGCATTTTTACCTCAAAATTTGTATTTTTTTCTTATTTTTTGATAGGCCTTTTTTGCAGGTGCAGTTTGTCACTTTTCTGGTAGAGGATCCGTCATTTTCATGCTTTTCTCCGTGGAGATCTTATTGTTTTGTCTGGAATCTTCCACAGTACGGCATTAAACCTTTCTATCTCCATGGAGACCAAACCAGACCGAGTTCCGGGTCAGATCTGTGAAGAGGCGACTTTGCTCACAGTCAGAACGTCTGTTCTTCGAGGGATTTTGAGCTCTAAAACCACCTGTGACTGAATAAATGTAAAGTTGAGCTGTTTAAAGTCACACTGCGGAACATTTCAGGCAAAGTCTCATCTTCAAATACACTCAACAAAAATATAAACGCAACACTTTTGTTTTTGCTCCCATTTGTCATGAGATGGACTCAAAGATTTAAAATTCATTCCAGATACACAATATTACCATTTCTCTCAAACATTGTTCACAAATCTGTCTAAATGTGTGATAGTGAGCACTTTTGCTTTGCTGAGATAATCCATCCCACCTCACAGGTGTGCCACATCAAGATGCTCATCAGACACCATGATTAGTGCACAGGTGTACCTTAGACTGCCCACAATAAAAGGCCACTCTGAAATGTGCAGTTTTGTCTCACAGCAAAATGCCACAGATGGCGCAAGCATTGAGGGAGCGTGCAATTGGCATGCTGACAGCAGGAATGTCAACCAGATCTGTTGCTCGGGCATTGAATGTTCATTTCTCCACCATAAGCCGTCTCCAAAGGCGTTTCAGAGAATATGGCAGTACATCCAACCGGCCTCACAACCGCAGACCACGTGTAACCACACCAGCCCAGGACCTCCACATCCAGCAGGTTCACCTCCAAGATCGTCTGAGACCAGCTACTTAGACAGCTGCTGAAACAATTGGTTTGCATAACCAAAGAAGTTCGGCACAAACTGTCAGAAACCGTCTCAGGAAGCTCAACTGCATGCTCGTCATCCTCATCGGGTCTTAACCTGACTCCAGATCGTGCCGTAACAGACTTGAGTGGGCAAATGCCCACATTCGATGGCGTTGGCACGTTGGAGAGGTGTTCTCTTCACGGATGAATCTCGGTTTACATTGTTCAGGGCAGATGGCAGACAGCGTGTGTGGCGTCGTGTGGGTGGCGCTTTGCTGATGTCAATGTTGTGGATTGAGTGGCCCATGGTGGTGGTGGGGTTATGGTATGGGCAGGCATCTGTTATGGACGAAGAACACAGGTGCATTTTATTGATGGCATTTTGAATGCACAGAGATACCGTGATGAGATCCTGAGGCCCATTGTTGTGCCATACATCCATGAACATCACCTCATGTTTCAGCAAGATAATGCACGGCCCCATGTTGCAAGGATCTGTACACAATTCTTGGAAGCTGAAAATGTCCCAGTTCTTGCATGGCCAGCATACTCACGGACATGTCACCCATTGAGCATGTTTGGGATGTGCTTGACCGGCGTATACGACAGCGCGTACCAGTTCCCACTAATATCCAGCAACTTCGCACAGCCATTGAAGAGGAGTGGACCAACATTCCACAGGCCACAATTGACAATCTGATAAACTCTATGCGAAGAAGATGTGTTGCACTGCATGAGGCAAATGGTGGTCACACCAGATACTGACTGGTTCTGAGTCCCCAGACCCCCAATAAAGCAACAACTGCACATTTCAGGGTGGCCTTTTATTGTGGACAGTCTAAGGTACACCTATGCACTAATCATGGTGTCTGATGAGCATCTTGATGTGGCACACCTGTGAGGTGGGATGGATTATCTCAGCAAAGCAAAAGTGCTCACTATCACACATTTAGACAGGTTTGTGAACAATGTTTGAGAGAAATGGTAATATTGTGTATCTGGAATGAATTTTAGATCTTTGAGTCCATCTCATGACAAATGGGAGCAAAAACAAAAGTGTTGCATTTATATTTTTGTTGAGTGTATAAAGCTGCGACTCTGTTTCTGAAGGGTTTAGGTGCAGCTACTAAATCATTCTGAATTAGTCACAGTAAAAGCGTAAAACCCGGGAAAATGCTGAGACGGTTTAAATCAAAATTTGGACCCCGCCCAGCCCCAGTTACAGGTCTTGTTTCGAATACTTTTCAAGCGAAAATTCACCGGATCCTCCTCCGGTCAGAACCTGTGTGGCATTTTCACTCTTCTCTTATAATCAGATTTTCCTGTTGACCAAATTTGGGTCATTCACACTCACGCTCACACTCGCTGCTCAACGCTGCGAAAACAAAATAAACGTTTTCAAAACGTCCAGCGCTGGATTTGAGCCTGGATCCCGATTTCCTGCTCGTACCACAGAGGGACGGGGAAGGAGGTTAAGAAAATACTAACTCGGACTCAATCAAGTGCAGATTTGTTCAGGCGGCGCTCGCTCGTGTAATCCATCCACACTTCACTAACAGCTGAGTCACCTCCAGCTCATTACACTCCATACATCTGTTTCGGGCTAAAAAACACACTTTTTCACCACAAATTAATCAAGAAAGTCTCATTAGCGCAGACGTCAAAAGGTCAGAGGAGAAGACGCTGGACGGTTTGGTTGGGCAGTTGTCGGTCTTAGAGTAATAATAATAATAATAATAATAATAATAATAATAATAATAATAATAATAATAATAATAATAATAATAATAATAATAATTTTTAAATAGTACAGTATTTTAATAATGAAATATAATAGAAAATAACCACAAACCAGCGCACACACGATCACACACGATCACACACGATCACACACGAACACACACGAACACACACGATCACACACGAACACACACGAACACACACGATCACACACGATCACACACGATCACACACGATCACACACGATCACACACGAACACACACGAACACACACGAACACACACGAACACACACGAACACACACGATCACACACGAACACACACGAACACAGACGAACACACACGAACACACACGATCACACACGAACACACACGATCACACACGAACACACACGATCACACACGAACACACACGATCACACACGAACACACACGAACACACACGAACACACACGAACACACACGATCACACACGAACACACACGATCACACACGAACACACACGAACACACACGATCACACACGAACACACACGATCACACACGAACACACACGAACACACACGAACACACACGATCACACACGATCACACACGAACACACACGATCACACACGAACACACACGATCACACACGAACACACACGATCACACACAAACACACACGATCACACACGAACACACACGATCACACACGAACACACACGATCACACACGATCACACACGATCACACACGATCACACACGATCACACACGATCACACACGATCACACACGAACACACACGATCACACACGATCACACACGATCACACACGATCACACACGAACACACACGATCACACGCGATCACACGCGATCACACGCGAACACACGCGATCACACGCGAACACACGCGAACACACACGATCACACACGAACACACACGAACACACACGAACACACACGATCACACACGATCACACACGATCACACGAACACACACGATCACACACGATCACACACGATCACACACACACGATCACACACGATCACACCACGATCACACACGATCACACACGATCACACACACGAACACACGATCACACGATCACACACGATCACACACGATCACACACGATCACACACGAACACACACGATCACACACGATCACACCCGACCACACCCGAACACACCCGATCACACACGATCACACACGATCACACACGAACACACACGATCACACACGAACACACACGATCACACACGATCACACACGAACACACACGATCACACACGATCACACACGATCACAAACGATCACACACGAACACACACGATCACACACGATCACACACGAACACACACGATCACACACGAACACACACGATCACACACGAACACACACGATCACACACGATCACACACGAACACACACGATCACACACGATCACACACGAACACACACGAACACACACGATCACACACGATCACACACGAACACACACGATCACACACGATCACACACGATCACACACGAACACACACGATCACACACGAACACACACGATCACACACGATCACACACGATCACACACGATCACACACGATCACACACGATCACACACGAACACACACGATCACACACGATCACACACGAACACACACGATCACACACGATCACACACGAACACACACGATCACACACGAACACACACGATCACACACGAACACACGATCACACACGATCACACACGAACACACACGAACACACACGATCTCTCACGATCACACACGATCACACACGAACACACACGATCACACACGAACACACACGATCACACACGATCACACACGATCACACACGATCACACACGATCACACACGATCACACACGAACACACACGATCACACACGATCACACACGATCACACACGATCACACACGAACACACACGAACACACACGATCACACACGAACACACACGATCACACACGATCACACACGATCACACACGAACACACACGATCACACACGAACACACACGAACACACACGAACACACACGATCACACACGATCACACACGATCACACGATCACACACGATCACACACACGAACACACGAACACACACGGGCACACACGATCACACACGATCACACACGAACACACACGCACACACACACGATCACACACGAACACAAACGAACACACACGATCACACACGAACACACACGAACACAGACGAACACACACGAACACACACGAACACACACGAACACACACGATCACACACGAACACACACGAACACACACGATCACACACGAACACACACGAACACACACGAACACACACGAACACACACGAACACACACGAACACACACGAACACACACGATCACACACGATCACACACGAACACACACGAACACACACGAACACACACGAACACACACGAACACACACGATCACACACAAACCAACAAATAAAAGTTGCAGAAGTTCTCACAGGCTGCATCACATTATTCTGAACACCTTGAAATGTTTAGACGTCCCTCCCTCTGCCTCTGTCTGAGAACTCTTATCTCCTCCTCCTTCTCTTTCTTTCTTTCTCTCTTTCTTTCTCTCTCTCTTTCTTTCTTTCTTTCTTTCTCTCTTTCTTTCTTTCTTTCTTTCTCCCCTGCCTCTTTTTCTTACTCTCTTTCTCACCTCTCTCTTCGTCACTCTTCCCTCTGTCCCTCTCTCTAATCTATCGCTCTCTCCTCTCTCTCTCTCTTACCTCTGTCCTCTACCCTCTCTCATCTCACTCACTCTCTCTTTCCCTCACGCTCCCTCCCTCTCTCCCTCTTATCCTTCCCTTCGTCTCTCTCTTCCTCTCTCTCCCCAGTCCCCCTTCTCTTCCCTCAACCATTTCCCTTCTTCCTTCTTTCCATCTTTCTCCCTCCCTCCCTCTCTCTTCCTCACTCTTCCCTTCTTCCCTCTTTCTCTCTCTCTTCTCTGTGACCCTTCATCTCTCCCCCTCACTCTCTCCCTCTTCCCTTTCTTCCCCTTCTCTCTCTTACCTGTCACTCTCTCCTGCTCTTTCTCTTTAATCTCTTTCCCTCTCTTATTTCCTCCTCCCTGTCATCTCTCCCTTCTTCCGTCTTTCTCCTTCATTCTCTTATGTATTGCTCTCTCCTTCTCTCTCTCTAACATCTCTCTCTCCTTCCCTTTTTCCTCCCCCTCCTCTCCCTCCTCTCCTCATCCCTCTCTTCTCTCTGGGCTCTCTCCTGTCTCTGCTCCTCCACACTTAAGGACTCTTTTCCTTCTGTCCCTCAGAGTTTCAGAGCTTTGGAGTTTCAGAGTCTCAGAGTCTCAGAGTTTCAGAGTTTCAGAGTCTCAGAGTTTCAGAGTCTCAAAGTTTCAGAGTCTTGGAGTTTCAGAGTCTCAGAGTTTCAGAGTTTCAGAGTGTCGGAGTTTCAGAGTCTCAGAGTCTCAGAGTGTCGGAGTTTCAGAGTCTTGGAGTTTCATAGTCTCATAGTCTCAGAGTTTCAGAGTTTCAGAGTCTTGCAGTTTTAGAGTCTCAGAGTTTCAGAGTTTCAGAGTCTCAGAGTTTCAGAGTCTTGGAGTTTCAGAGTCTCAGAGTCTCAGAGTTTCAGAGTTTCAGAGGTTCAGAGTTTCAGAGTTTCAGAGTTTCAGAGTCTTGGAGTTTCAGAGTCTCAGAGTTTCAGAGTCTCATAGTCTCAGAGTCTCAGAGTTTTAGAGTCTCAGAGTTTCAGAGTTTCAGAGTCTCAGAGTTTCAGAGTCTTGGAGTTTCAGAGTCTCAGAGTCTCAGAGTTTCAGAGTTTCAGAGGTTCAGAGTTTCAGAGTTTCAGAGTTTCAGAGTTTCAGAGTCTTGGAGGTTCAGAGTTTCAGAGTCTCATAGTCTCAGAGTCTCAGAGTTTCAGAGTCTCAGAGTTTCAGAGTCTCAAAGTTTCAGAGTCTTGGAGTTTCAGAGTCTCAGAGTTTCAGAGTCTCATAGTCTCAGAGTCTCAGAGTTTCAGAGTCTCAGAGTTTCAGAGTTTCAGAGTTTCGGAGTTTCAGAGTTTCAGAGTCTCAGAGTTTCAGAGTCTTGGAGTTTCAGAGTGTCGGAGTTTCAGAGTCTCAGAGTCTCAGCGTGTCGGAGTTTCAGAGTCTTGGAGTTTCAGAGTGTCGGAGTTTCAGAGTCTCAGAGTCTCAGCGTGTCGGAGTTTCAGAGTCTTGGAGTTTCAGAGTCTCAGAGTTTCAGAGTCTCATAGTCTCAGAGTCTCAGAGTTTTAGAGTCTCAGAGTTTCAGAGTTTCAGAGTCTCAGAGTTTCAGAGTCTTGGAGTTTCAGAGTCTCAGAGTCTCAGAGTTTCAGAGTTTCAGAGGTTCAGAGTTTCAGAGTTTCAGAGTTTCAGAGTTTCAGAGTCTTGGAGGTTCAGAGTTTCAGAGTCTCATAGTCTCAGAGTCTCAGAGTTTCAGAGTCTCAGAGTTTCAGAGTCTCAAAGTTTCAGAGTCTTGGAGTTTCAGAGTCTCAGAGTTTCAGAGTCTCATAGTCTCAGAGTCTCAGAGTTTCAGAGTCTCAGAGTTTCAGAGTTTCAGAGTTTCGGAGTTTCAGAGTTTCAGAGTCTCAGAGTTTCAGAGTCTTGGAGTTTCAGAGTGTCGGAGTTTCAGAGTCTCAGAGTCTCAGCGTGTCGGAGTTTCAGAGTCTTGGAGTTTCAGAGTCTCATAGTCTCAGAGTTTCAGAGTTTCAGAGTCTTGCAGTTTTAGAGTCTCAGAGTTTCAGAGTTTCAGAGTCTTGGAGTTTCAGAGTCTCAGAGTCTCAGAGTTTCAGAGTCTCATAGTCTCAGAGTTTCAGAGTTTCAGAGTCTCAGAGTTTCAGAGTTTTGGAGTTTCAGAGTCTCAGAGTCTCAGAGTTTCAGAGTCTCAAAGTTTCAGAGTCTCAAAGTTTCAGAGTCTCAAAGTTTCAGAGTCTCAGAGTTTCAGAGTCTCAGAGTTTCAGAGTTTCAGAGTTTCAGAGTCTCAGAGTTTCAGAGTCTCGGAGTTTCAGAGTCTTGGAGTTTCAGAGTCTCATAGTCTCAGAGTCTCAGAGTTTCAGAGTCTCAGAGTTTCAGAGTTTCGGAGTTTCGGAGTTTCAGAGTTTCAGAGTCTCAGAGTTTCAGAGTTTCAGAGTCTCAGAGTTTCAGAGTCTTGGAGTTTCAGAGTCTCATAGTCTCAGAGTTTCAGAGTGTCGGAGTTTCAGAGTCTCAGAGTCTCAGAGTGTCGGAGTTTCAGAGTCTTGGAGTTTCATAGTCTCATAGTCTCAGAGTTTCAGAGTCTTGCAGTTTTAGAGTCTCAGAGTCTCAGAGTTTCAGAGTCTCAGAGTCTCAGAGTTTCAGAGTTTCAGAGTTTCAGAGTTTCAGAGGTTCAGAGTTTCAGAGTTTCAGAGTTTCAGAGTCTTGGAGTTTCAGAGTCTCAGAGTTTCAGAGTCTCATAGTCTCAGAGTCTCAGAGTTTCAGAGTCTCAGAGTCTCATAGTCTCAGAGTATCAGAGTATTGGAGTTTCAGAGTATCAGAGTATAAGAGTCTCAGAGTTTCAGAGTGTTGGAGTTTCAGAGTCTCAGAGTCTCAGAGTGTCGGAGTTTCAGAGTCTTGGAGTTTCATAGTCTCATAGTCTCAGAGTTTCAGAGTCTTGCAGTTTTAGAGTCTCAGAGTTTCAGAGTCTCAGAGTTTCAGAGTCTTGGAGTTTCAGAGTCTCAGAGTCTCAGAGTTTCAGAGTTTCAGAGTTTCAGAGTCTCATAGTCTCAGAGTTTCAGAGTTTTGGAGTTTCAGAGTCTCATAGTCTCAGAGTCTCATAGTCTCAGAGTTTCAGAGTCTTGGAGTTTCAGAGTCTCAGAGTTTCAGAGTTTCAGAGTTTCAGAGTTTCAGAGGTTCAGAGTTTCAGAGTTTCAGAGTTTCAGAGTCTCAGAGTTTCAGAGTTTTGGAGTTTCAGAGTCTCAGAGTTTCAGAGTCTCAAAGTTTCAGAGTCTCAAAGTTTCAGAGTCTTGGAGTTTCAGAGTCTCAGAGTTTCAGAGTTTCAGAGTTTCAGAGTCTCAGAGTTTCAGAGTCTCAGAGTTTCAGAGTCTCAGAGTTTCAGAGTCTCATAGTCTCAGAGTCTCAGAGTCTCAGAGTTTCAGAGTCTCAGAGTTTCAGAGTTTCGGAGTTTCGGAGTTTCAGAGTCTCAGAGTTTCAGAGTTTCAGAGTTTCAGAGTTTCAGAGGTTCAGAGTTTCAGAGTTTCAGAGTTTCAGAGTCTCAGAGTTTCAGAGTTTTGGAGTTTCAGAGTCTCAGAGTCTCAGAGTTTCAGAGTCTCAAAGTTTCAGAGTCTCAAAGTTTCAGAGTCTCAGAGTTTCAGAGTCTCAGAGTTTCAGAGTTTCAGAGTTTCAGAGTCTCAGAGTTTCAGAGTCTCAGAGTTTCAGAGTCTCAGAGTTTCAGAGTCTCATAGTCTCAGAGTCTCAGAGTCTCAGAGTTTCAGAGTCTCAGAGTTTCAGAGTTTCAGAGTTTCAGAGTCTCAGAGTTTCAGAGTCTTGGAGTTTCAGAGTCTCAGTCTCAGAGTTTCAGAGTGTTGGAGTTTCAGAGTCTCAGAGTCTCAGAGTGTCGGAGTTTCAGAGTCTTGGAGTTTCATAGTCTCATAGTCTCAGAGTTTCAGAGTCTTGCAGTTTTAGAGTCTCAGAGTTTCAGAGTCTCAGAGTTTCAGAGTCTTGGAGTTTCAGAGTCTCAGAGTCTCAGAGTTTCAGAGTCTCATAGTCTCAGAGTTTCAGAGTCTTGGAGTTTCAGAGTCTCAGAGTTTCAGAGTTTCAGAGTTTCAGAGGTTCAAAGTTTCAGAGTTTCAGAGTTTCAGAGTTTCAGAGTCTCAGAGTTTCAGAGTTTTGGAGTTTCAGAGTCTCAGAGTTTCAGAGTCTCAAAGTTTCAGAGTCTCAGAGTTTCAGAGTCTTGGAGTTTCAGAGTCTCAGAGTTTCAGAGTTTCAGAGTTTCAGAGTCTCAGAGTTTCAGAGTCTCAGAGTTTCAGAGTCTCAGAGTTTCAGAGTCTCATAGTCTCAGAGTCTCAGAGTCTCAGAGTTTCAGAGTCTCAGAGTCTCATAGTCTCAGAGTTTCAGAGTCTTGGAGTTTCAGAGTCTCAGAGTCTCAGAGTCTCAGAGTCTCAGAGTCTCAGAGTCTCAGAGTTTCAGAGTCTCAGAGTCTCAGAGTCTCATAGTCTCAGAGTTTCAGAGTCTCAGAGTCTCAGAGTCTCAGAGTCTCAGAGTTTCAGAGTCTCATAGTCTCAGAGTCTCAGAGTTTCGGAGTCTCAGAGTCTTGGAGTCTCGGAGTTTCAGAGTTTCGGAGTTTCAGAGTTTCAGAGTCTCAGAGTTTCAGAGTTTCAGAGTCTCAGAGTTTCAGAGTCTTGGAGTTTCAGAGTCTCATAGTCTCAGAGTTTCAGAGTGTCGGAGTTTCAGAGTCTCAGAGTCTCCGAGTGTCGGAGTTTCAGAGTCTTGGAGTTTCATAGTCTCATAGTCTCAGAGTTTCAGAGTCTTGCAGTTTTAGAGTCTCAGAGTTTCAGAGTCTCAGAGTTTCAGAGTCTTGGAGTTTCAGAGTCTCAGAGTCTCAGAGTTTCAGAGTCTCATAGTCTCAGAGTTTCAGAGTCTTGGAGTTTCAGAGTCTCAGAGTTTCAGAGTTTCAGAGGTTCAAAGTTTCAGAGTTTCAGAGTTTCAGAGTCTCAGAGTTTCAGAGTTTTGGAGTTTCAGAGTCTCAGAGTTTCAGAGTCTCAGAGTTTCAGAGTCTCAGAGTTTCAGAGTCTCAGAGTTTCAGAGTTTCAGAGTTTCAGAGTCTTGGAGTTTCAGAGTCTCAGAGTTTTAGAGTCTCAGAGTCTCAGCGTGTTGGAGTTTCAGAGTCTTGGAGTTTCAGAGTCTCATAGTCTCAGAGTTTCAGAGTTTCAGAGTCTCAGAGTCTCAGAGTGTCGGAGTTTCAGAGTCTTGGAGTTTCAGAGTCTCATAGTCTCAGAGTTTCAGAGTCTTGCAGTTTTAGAGTCTCAGAGTTTCAGAGTCTCAGAGTTTCAGAGTCTTGGAGTTTCAGAGTCTCAGAGTTTCAGAGTCTCATAGTCTCAGAGTCTCAGAGTTTCAGAGTCTCAGAGTCTCATAGTCTCAGAGTTTCAGAGTCTTGGAATTTCAGAGTCTCATAGTCTCAGAGTCTCATAGTCTCAGAGTTTCAGAGTCTCAGAGTCTCATAGTCTCAGAGTTTCAGAGTCTTGGAGTTTCAGAGTCTCATAGTCTCAGAGTCTCAGAGTCTCAGAGTCTCAGAGTCTCATAGTCTCATAGTCTCATAATCTCAGAGTTTCAGAGTCTCAGAGTCTCAGAGTCTCAGAGTTTCAGAGTCTCATAGTCTCAGAGTCTCAGAGTTTCGGAGTCTCAGAGTCTC
>CM068364.1:7618070-7638070 GCA_034769755.1 Odontamblyopus lacepedii | reverse complement strand
GCTGAAGCAAGACCTGGATCAGATCTGATTTAGTCCTGGTTTAGTCTTGATTAAGACATGATTTAGTCCTAATTCAGTTTAGTTGGATTTAATAACTTGAAAAATAAAAGTTCTTTGACAAAAGTGTTTACAAATACTTTGAAGGAACAAGTTTCTTCTAGTTAGTCCCGGTTTAGTCCTGGTCTAGTCCTGGTTTAGTCCTGGTTCAATCCAGGTCTAGTCCTGGTTTAGTCCTGGGTCAGTCCTGGTCTAGTCCTGGTTTAGTCCCGGGTCAGTCCCGGTTCAGTCCTGGTTCAGTCCTGGTTTAGTCCTGCTTTAGTCCTGCTTTAGTCCTGCTTTAGTCCTGGTTTAGTCCTGGTTTAGTCCTGCTTTAGTCCTGGTTCAGTCCTGGTTTAGTCCTGCTTTAGTCCTGCTTTAGTCCTGGTTCAGTCTGGGGTCAGACCTTCCACTTCCTCAAAGGTCTTTCCACATCTTCTGTCACAATCGTCCTTGTGCGTAAACAGGAGCAGAGAGTTTGTTTTGGCGACGCTGATTCTTTCCGGTCGATGTGCTGAACCTGAAGGAACAATGCTAACTGAGGCACTGCTCTGTCTGCGTGATGCTAACTGAGGTACTGCTCTGTCTGCGCGACGCTAACTGAGGCACTGCTCTGTCTGCGTGACGCTAACTGAGGCACTGCTCTGTCTGCGCGATGCTAACTGAGGCACTGCTCTGTCTGCGCGACGCTAACTGAGGCACTGCTCTGTCTGCGCGACGCTAACTGAGGCGCTGCTCTGTTTGCGCGACGCTAACTGAGGCGCTGCTCTGTCTGCGCGACGCTAACTGAGGCACTGCTCTGTCTGCGCGACGCTAACTGAGGCGCTGCTCTGTCTGCGCGACGCTAACTGAGGCACTGCTCTGTTTGTACGACGCTAACTGAGGCGCTGCTCTGTCTGCCCGACGCTAACTGAGGCACTGCTCTGTTTGTGCGACGCTAACTGAGGCGCTGCTCTGTCTGGGTGACGCTAACTGAGGCGCTGCTCTGTCTGCGCGACGCTAACTGAGGCACTGCTCTGTCTGTGCGACGCTAACTGAGGCACTGCTCTGTCTGCAGCTCTGTTCCTCTTTGCAAGTCCGACTCCTCCAAACCAATGGCGCTTTCAACGTCTAACTCTGATTTTTACTGCCTTAAAAAAGTGAAAAACCTCCTGCATTCCTATAACATCCTGCTTATCCACAACAACAACTAGCATGCTAACACACACTTCCTGATTATGAGACAGTAAAATGCTTTCAAACAGGCACAGGTACTTTTAATATAACTTAAAGCTGCATGGTGTAACTTTTCATCAAATGCTTTCCTTCATGGAGATTTACTGCCTTGTTGTTTTGTCTGGAATGTTCCGCAGTACGGCATTAAAAACCTTTCTATCTCCACAGAGACCAAACCGGGACCAGGTTACAGGTCAGATCTGTGGAGAGGCGTCCCCGCTCGCAGTCAGAATGTCTGTTTTTCTAGGGGTTTTTGAGCTCTAAAACCACCTGTGACTGAATAAACGTAAAGTGGAGCTGTTTAAAGTCACACTGCGGAACATTCCAGGCAGAGCAGTG
This sequence comes from Odontamblyopus lacepedii, assembly GCA_034769755.1. Taxonomy (NCBI): domain Eukaryota; kingdom Metazoa; phylum Chordata; class Actinopteri; order Gobiiformes; family Gobiidae; genus Odontamblyopus; species Odontamblyopus lacepedii. The sequence goes on along the minus strand of CM068364.1, from coordinate 7,636,480 downwards.
ACGTATCCATGGAAACAAGCAGGTGACGGACCCGCAACCGAAAAGTTACACAGTCCACGTTTGAAATATGACTCAGGAAACCCATATGGATGTCAAGCTTAATAGAAAATCATTAAAAATTCAAGTGTTCCTTAATCTTCTTCTTCTCCCCAGCAGCAGAAGCAAGAGCCTCCTCACACTCTCCCTCCTCCTCTTCTTCACTCATTCACACTGGGTTTTGGCTTCAGTTTCTTGTTCTTGTTCTTGTTCTTGTTCTTCTTCTTGTTTTTCTTGTTGTTGTTTTTCTTCTTCTTCTTGTTCTTCTTGTTTTTCTTGTTGTTGTTGTTGTTGTTGTTGTTGTTGTTGTTCTTCTTCTTCTTCTTCTTCTTTTTCTTCTTGTTCTTCTTGTTTTTCTTGTTGTTGTTGTTGTTGCTGTTCTTCTTCTTGTTTTTCTTGTTGTTGTTGTTGCTGTTCTTTTTCTTCTTGTTTTTCTTGTTGTTGTTGTTGTTGTTCTTGTTTTTCTTCTTGTTGTTGTTGTTCTTCCTGTTGTTGTTGTTGTTGTTGTTCTTCCTGTTGTTGTTGTTGTTGTTGTTCTTCTTCTTCTTCTTCTTCTTCTTCTTCTTTAACATCTGGGTCTAAATGTTCCTACACTGATCCACATGTGACAGAGTTTCCCACAATGCACCTGGAGAGCTCCTGCGTCAGAGGCACAAGGACCATCTGGATCTCATCAGCCTCAACCATCTTCCGTTTCCCAACACCTCCTACACCTCCTACACCTCCTACACCTCCCAAACCTCTAACACCACCTCCTCCTCTAACACCTCCTCTTCCCCCAACCCCACTACCTCCTCCTACACCACCTCCTTCACTACCTCCTCCAACACCCCAACCTCCACCTCCTTCACCTCCACCAACCCCACCATCACCTCAAAAACCTCAACCTCCACCGCCTCCTCCACCACCTACTCCTCCAACACCTCCTTCACCTCCACCACTACACCTCTATCTGTCTCTACCACTCTCCCTCTCGTCTCTTGTTCTCCTTCCTCCCTCCCTCACTCTCTCTGTCCTCCTCTCTTCTTCCCTCTCTCTCGCCTCCGTCACCCTCTCCTCTCTCTAGTTCCCCCTGTGAAATCCCAAAAGACTCGATTGTCGACTCCAGCGGCGGCGAGAGGCTCGAGCCGCCAGAAGAAACAAGTGAGAATCGACTACTGACGGTGAAGAAGAAGAGAAACTGAAAGTTGTTGAAAGAAAATGGTTCAGGAATGTATTTTTTTTTAGGGTTTTTAATTAAATTGGGGGATAGAAATGACGTCGGTGATCGAGTCTTTTGGGCTTTGGCCTGTGCAGTGGGAAATCAGCAGAGGGAAGTGTAAGGTGATTATAAAGTTGTTTTCTAACATTTCCAGACACTAATGAGTGAACCAGGCAGAGCGTTTTGTTTGTTAGACTCGTGGCTGTTGTAAGATGGGTTAAAGTGGTGTTAAGCTTCTTCAGTCTGAAGCAAATTGGCGTTTTACGTGGAAGTTAAGAACTTGCCCCCATCACTACACTACACGATTGTCGCCGAGGCAACACTGATCTGTGCCGTTTTTTGGCTTCTGACATAATTCCACCACCTTTAGCAACGAACTTTAGCTTCAGACGTGCCGGAGTGTGATTTTTAATATTATTTGGTGTGTGCGAGTGTGTGTCTGAGTTCACAGGTCATCGTCCCGGTAACGTATTTGCTGACGCTCAGGAGCACATGTCCACAGGAAGTTGGAGCGCATGCAGACAGGAAGTGAGGGCGCATGCTGACTGCCCAGACAGGAAGTGGCTCTTTTGTTGTTGTTCCTTGGAGGAAAGAAGCTTTGTTAAAGGCAAACGACCTGTGTCCTTATCTGGGGTCCGGGGCCGCCGACCGTCACCAGGAACTCACAGGAGGGGCCCGGGCCTCAGGAGGCTCAGAGCACATACGAAACATGTTTGTCTTATTTTTAAAAAACACAACATCCCAGAGCCGTGGAACTTAAATTTTGTTCACAGAATCGACTTTTTGTGTCTTTCTCTTGAGTTCTGATGTTGTTCTGTCATCAAAAACCTGTGTGAAGAGGTTTGAGAGTCATCCGTGCATGTTTGAGTCATCTAGAGATCTCTCCTGGGCCCTATTCAAACCCTCCGTATGGTGAGCTGCAGTACGAGACTGTATTAGGCTTCGCCCACACGACAATTCTCCATAAGCACACAAAAACACAACATAAAACTGTACACAACAACTGGACAAACTTGATTTGATGTTCTGATTTAGCCCCGGTTTTGTTCTGTTTTAGTCCTGATTTAGTCTTGGTTTAGTCCTTGTTTAGTCCTGGTTTATTCCTAGTTTAATCCTGGTTTAGTCCTGCTTTAGTCCTGCTTTAGTCCTGGTTCAGTCCTGGTTTAGTCCTGGTTTAGCCCTGGTTCAGTCCTGGTTTAGTCCTGCTTTAGTCCTGGTTCAGTCCTGGTTTAGTCCTGGTTTAGTCCTGGTTCAGTCCTGGTTTAGTCCTGGTTTAGCCCTGGTTCAGTCCTGGTTTAGTCCTGCTTTAGTCCTGGTTCAGTCCTGGTTCAGTCCTGGTTCAGTCCTGGTTCAGTCCTGGTTTAGTCCTGGTTCAGTTCTCGTCTTTACAGTGATTTTTGCAGAACACTTTTGTCTTGCGCGTCTATATTGTTACTTGTACTTCAGAATATACGGTTACTGTCCCATCCCAAAGTACACAAAGTACACAAAGTACACAAAGCCGCCCCTCCCCTCCTCATGTGTCCCGTGTACTCCTCTGCCTCAGCACTGCAGGTTTGTAGTAGCCCTGAGCTCCCGTGTACTCTGATACTTCTATAGAAAAGGTAACAGAAGGTTCCTCCTCCCGGGCTCAGACTCGCGCTTTTGTTTCCGCTCACTCGCCTGAGACGGGCCAGAGTACGACGAGAGCGCAGGAAAAGTACGACGAGAGCGCAGTAAAAGTACGACGAGAGCGCAGTAAAAGTACAACGAGAGCACAGTAAAAGTACAACGAGAGCGCAGGAAAAGTACGACGAGAGCGCAGTAAAAGTACGACGAGAGCGCAGTAAAAGTACGAGCAGAGTGCAGTAAAAGTATTTGACAGAGATATACAGGGTAAAGTACGGTACGACTGGAGAAATATCTGCAATTACCACATAACTACAGCGTCTACTACTACTACTAAAACTACTACTACTACTACAACTACTACTACTACTACTAAAATTACTACTACTACTGCTACAACTACTACTAGAACTATTGCTACTACTACTACTGCTACTACTACTACAGCTTCTACTGCAACATCCAGTGCTACAGCTCCTGCTACTTTTTCTATGAATTGAAGTTCTGTAGTTTTGCCGCTACTGTTACTACTGCTGCTATTGCTACTGCTGCTGCTATGTTACTGCTACTGCTATTACTGCTGCTGCTGCTGTGCTGCTACTGCTGCTGCTGCTACTACTATAGCAACAATTTAACAACCGCCATGCTGCTAACCAGCGCTGCCTTTGCTGTTGCTACTGCTGCTATTGCTGCTGCTTAACAGCGGCTGCGCTGCTGCTGCTGCTGCTGATGTTGCTGCTGCTGCTGCTGCTGCTGCTGCTGCTGCTGCTGCTGCTACTGCCAACCGCTGCTGCGCTGCTGCTGTCTGCTGCTGTTGCTAGGCTACGCCAAAACAGGTGCTGGGATCGTTGTTGCTGCTGTAACAATTGCTGCTGCTGCGCTCATGCCAACTAACCTGTTGCTAGCGCTGTTAACAATTGCTTAGCAGCTGCTGCTGCTTAACACTGTTGCAACGGCAACAGCTTGCGGCTGCTGCTGCAGCAACGCACTGCTGCTGCTCTGTTGCTGAGCTGGCAACAACGCAACAACGCTGCTGCTGTAGCTGAGCTTTGCTGCTGTAACAGCTGCCATGCAACACGGTTTAGCATAACCTGCTGGTTCGCCAACTAACGCTGTTGCTTGTTCATGCTGCTGCTGTTTCACTGCTGCAACGTTGCTGCTGCTGTTCCTGCTAGCGTATTTGCGCTGCTGCGCTGCTGCTGCTGCTAACCAACTGCTAGCTGCTGACATTGCTGCTGCTGCGAAACGGCTGCTGCTGCTGTTTCTGCTTAACTGCGATTGCAACAGCAATTGCTGCTGCTGCAGCGACTCTGCTGCTGCGCTGCTGTTGGCTGTTAGCAACGATTGCTGCTGCTGCAGGCTGCTCAACATAACACAACGCTGCTGTTACACGCTGTTGGTTGGCTCTTTGGTGCTGCTTTGCTGTTGCGAACTGCATAGCAACGCATTGCTGCGACAACAGCACTATGCTGCTTGGCTAACAATTGCGCAATTTATAACCTGTTGAAGTGCCAGCTAACAACGATTGTTCTTATTGCTGCTAGCAGCGTTTCACTCGCGAATCATTGTTGCTGTTACTGCTGCGTTAGCTGCTGCTGCGTTTGCGCAACTGCCGCTGCTGCTTGCTCGCGGTTTCTGTGCTGCAAACAAGCAACCTTAGCAACGCTTAATCTGCTGCATATGCTGCTGGCGAACGAATTGCTGCTGCTGGTTTAACTCATAGCAACAAGCAGCAGCAGCAATTAGCAACAGCAAGCAGTTTAAGCCCAGCAGCAGCTGCATGCTGCAACGGTTGGCTGCTGGAAATCTTAGCTAGCAAGAAACGTTGCTGCTGCTGCAGCAACTTGCTGGGTTGGCAAACAACTGTTGCTGTTAACCAACAACCATGATTGCTAGCAACGCAACAACCAAGCAACTGGTATTAACGCTGGCTGATTTGCTGCAGCAGTAGCCAAGCAATTAACAACAACAACCAGCTGCAACTGTTGCTCTGCCAGCTTATTGCGGTGCTAAGCTGCAGCAACAGCCTGGTTAGCGGCAGCGATTGCTCTTAAGCGATTTAACGCTTGATTGCTCAACAACGGCTGTGCTGCTGCTGCAACAGCAGCAACAACAGCAACAACCAGTAGCAGCAACCGATTTAACAATTGCTGCTTGCGAAGCAACAGCAACAACTGCTGCTGTTGCTGCTGTTGCTGTTGGCGAACGATTTGCATAGCTTGAGCTAACGGTTATGATTGCTGCGCAACCAACAGCAACAACTTAACAGCAACACAGCAACGCTGCTGAGCCTGGTTGCTGTTGCTGTTGCTAACAGCAAACCGATTGCGACTGCGCTGCTAACAACGCTGCTGTTGCTAAACAACATTGTTGCTGGCCATAACAACAGCAACAACGCTGCGGAACAGCAACATGCTGTTGCTGCTGTTGCTGTTGCTGCAACAACGCTGTTAGCAACAACAACTAACCAAGCCAGCAGTTTGCTGTTGCGGTTTCTTGGCTTAATTGCAGCAGCTGTTGCTAGCAATTTGCTGCTTGAACAATTTGCTGTAACAAGCAAAACGCGGCACAACGCTAGCTAACACAACGCCTGGCAAGCGAGCGCAATGTTAGCTAACCGCTCGGTTAACGACAACCGCTGTTGCTAACAGCAAGCAACAGCAGCAATGTTGCTGGCAGGCAACGGTTGCGCAACAGCAACAACCAGGTAGCTGCAACAACGCAAGCAAGCAGCAGCATTTTGCGCAGCGACGATTTGGCAGTTGCAACAACACCAGCAACAGCAGCATTTGCTGGCTTGTTAACAATAAGCGTGTTGCAGCAACGCTGTTAAACAACAGCAAGCAACTGCTTTAGCAACAGCCAGCCCTTAACATTTGCTGCAACTAACCTGTTGCTGCTGTTGACAGCAACCAGCCCAGCTGACGGTTGGCAGCAACAGCAAGCGACTGATTGCAAGCAGCAACAAGCAGCGCCAACCAACCATGCAACAGCAGCGGCGGCAACGGTAGCAAGCGAAGACGATTTGCGCAACAGCAGCAATAACCTTCAACGAAGCAACTGTTGCTTAGCAGCTGGTTGCGGCAAGCAACCTTAAGCAGCAACGCAACAGCAACAGCTTAGCTAAGCAGCGGCAGCGGCAACTTTGCTGGTTTATTTGAAACGGTGCTTGGCAGCAGCAGCAGCGAGTGTATTGCTTAGCCGTGTTGATTTGAACAACAAGCCAAGCCAACAGCAACAGTGCACTGGTTATTTCAACTAGTATTTACTGCAACGATTTAAAACACTTAACAATAAGCGGTAACTGTTGCTGCTTAACCGACTGTGTTTAAGCAACAACTGATTTGCGCAACAACAGCAACTTGCTGCTTAACATGTTAGCAACAGCTGGCGTTGGCTTAGCAGCGTATTTAGCAACGATTTATGCAGCAGCAGCAACAAGCAACAGCAACAGCTTGGCGGCGAATGCCAGCGGCAACGACAATGACAACAGCCCCTGCTGCCGCTTAACAAGCAACCAACTTAGCAACAGCAACTGGCAATGTTTAGCTTAGCTATTGTTGCGATTTAAACAATAGCAACCTGCTGCTGCTGCTGTAACTGTTTAGCAACTGCTGTTGTTGCTGCTGCTAGCTGCTACTGTTAGCGAACTGCTATTCAGCGTTGCGCAACTATTTGGCGCCAACAGCAACAATAACCAACAGCAGCAGCGGCAGTGTTAAACGCTGCTATTACAACAACAGCACTACTGCTGTGCTGTTACTGCTGCTGTTACCAACCTTATTGCTGTTGGCTGCTGTTAGCAATATTGCTGCTGCTGCTGCTGTTGCAGCGGCAGCGGTGCGTATGTTTGCGTTTAACGCATAGCTACTACTATTACTACTACTACTACTACTACTACTACTACTACTATTACTATTACTACTACTACTATTACTACTACTGTTATTACTACTACTATTACTACTACTACTACTATTACTATTTGTCATGAATTTTATACAATCACAATCCAGTGAATGTATTTGTGACATTTAAACGCCAGTCTCCTACCAATTGGGATTAAAATCAAACCACTGAGTCAGTTCTTTTTACGTGCCTTGCACGGGGGAGCATGGCCACTGCGTGCGCTTACTAGGCTCGTCCACGCTGCTCTTCCAAAGCCCTCCGATTCAGCACACCTTTATTCATTTCCAACAATCCATCATGTCAGTACAAAAGGCAACCCTGATCAGCACGTATACATAATCTTGTTAAGTTTACCACAGATAACATAGTGAAGTATATCATGACTTTGTTTTACATTGGATCAGATGGAGTACAAATTTACGATGTGAACAGTCCTGCAAGGAGGAAAAGGTCATAGAGGTCACACATCTGGTTTAGCAGAGATAGGTTAACAAAGGCTCTTTCATCCTCTGCAATTGAGACCTTTTAACTTAGATGTACATTTTTTTAATAACCTCATCATTATAAGCATTTTATTCTAACATTTTCCCCCTGTTTATAAAAATTACATCATATAAGATCAGAACATGTCATTTCACTTTATATTAGCACATGCCATCACAAAAATGTGTAAAATCGTACACTGAGGATAATGTTGGCTCTTAGTCATTTTGCTTGTGTTTACATTTGCTTATTTGTGTTCAAAGTCCTGGTTGTCTTCGTCAGGGTCAGTTCTGTCTTGTCCTCTTTTGTCAGTGTGGTTGTAGGCTGTGTCACAGTCTCAAAGACAGTCGTTACATTTGTGTTGTGTGAATTGTGCACTCACTACCAAGTCAGGGTGTGTATGTTTGATATGTATCACAAACAATATTGCTATGTGCACCATGAATAGAATCATTACAAATAACACCTTATTTAACCATCTTAACTGGGTGTCATGTGGCTGTCTGGCGTCTTCTTTCTCAGACAGTTGTTTTTCCCAGGATGGATGGAGCTGTCATCTTTTTCAGTGCCGAGTTAACTTCCTCGTAAGAACACCGTTGGGTGAACAGTTGTTTACCTACTGCTCACTCTTGAAGTGGAAGTCCTGATCTAGGGTAGTCCTGAGCGTTCTGCGTTGCGAGTTCTCGGAGGCTGGGTCTGGATCTGTCAGGTCCAACTGGTTCCTTCACTTACAGTCGCGACTGATGTGGCTCAGGTTGACCTTTCGCCTTGGCCTTTACTGCAGTAGATGTAGCCAGGGCGACTTGATGAGTCCCACCTTGGGACTGGTCCTGTTCCTCTGCTTTAGAGTCTTTATGAACGCACGTGGTCTCCTGGTTTTGCCGTGTTGCCCTGTGGAGAAATAGTTCTTTCTGGCAGTTTATTGTTGTTTACAACGTTTCTTGTTAACAGGGTTTTTCTCATATAGTCAATAAGATCTTGATCAGAGTCTGGTTGTTCTTTTGTCTTCATGAGTCCATGTGTAGCATGTGAAAAGGATGCTCTGGAGTAGGGAAAGCTCCTCTAGGTCTCTGTTGTCTTTGTGCATTATTTTTAATACAGATTAGGCATTGTTTACAAAAATTTTTTTTAGTATTTATTAAAACCTATTGTATTAACCATATTACCCCCTGTTTGACACATTTGGCAAAGCCTATTGTGTCAATATTCTTTATTTTCCTGACACTTATATTTGTATTTCTTATTTAGTCATGTTTACGGAATTTGTGTTTCTGTCTTTCTCACTGTCACTATCTCCCCTTTGTTTGTCACTTTCAATTTCTTTCTGTCTTTCTGTCTCTTACTTTTTCCTCTCTTTCTATCTTCCCCCCCCCCCTCTCCCTCTCTTCTCTTGGCACAGTTGACTAGGCCTCACGCCTCTGCCTTACTGTCACCTTTTGACCTAGGAGATGGGAAACGCAGGGGGGTGAAGTTTTTTTATCATATGCGGTTGGAGGGCTCTGCTGGGCCTCTGGATTAGTGGGAAATGCCCAAACTAGATTTTGGTTGGCTTGTGTTTTTCATACTTCTAATTCTGGAAGTTTTGGATAAAGCCCCATAGTCCTAAACTCCTCCTTTTCTTTTCTTTTCCACCCAATTTCCCATTTTCGCCTTATTCCTCACCACCCTCTACCTGTCCTGCCTGTAGAGGGCTTTTTTTACACCACTGTGCTATCATCGCCCTTCGGACGAGACACTTTAACACTTTTTTAACGCTTTTACGCTTTTTACTTATCATGAATTGATAGGTTCATCATTAGCTCGTTTAACTTTATTTCATCTAATTTTTCACCAAAATTATATTTTACTTTTCATTTTCATAGGAATTTGCAACTCTCTCCGAGTCTGTTTCTATTTTACTGTTTTTTTCCTTTTTCTCTGCCATGATACTTTGTGTCTAAGTTTTGCCTACTGTTGATCAACTTGAAACTTCTCTGTGTTTTATGACAAGCTTCTACCACGATGGGCGGTCATAAGCACTGGGTGTTAATTCACACACCGAGAAGGACGCTGGATCAATTTTCAACAAAACATCGACCTGTGTTCTGAATGAGATTCAACCTTGATACATCTCAACAATGACCAATTTGAATTTCCATACATTCAACAATTCATTCACACTCTACAATAACTACAAATCTCTGTAGTTCTATATAACCTTCACTCTCTAGAAGTTAAATTTCTGACCTCAGGTGATATAACTGGATCTGGTTGTTGACCGGGTCCTTCCACGAAGAGGATGCCCCACAGGGGTTGCCGTCGAGAAAAGCGGATTTTCAGCTGGGTGCAGCGCTTTCCAATCTCTGTGGTTCATCCTCCAAGCAGAATCCGTATCGGCTCGAAGGACCATTATGTCATGAATTTTGCTGATCAATCACAATCCAGTGAATGTATTTGTGACATTTAAACATGATCTCCTACCAATTGAGATTAAATCAAACCACTGAGTCAGTTCTTTTTACGTGCCTTGCGAGGAGCATATGGCCACTGCGCGCTTGCTGGCTAAGCTAGATCCACGCTGCTCTTCCAAAGCCCCTCCGATTCAGCACACCTTTATTCATTTCCAACAATCCATCATGTCAGTACAAAGGCAACCTGATCCAGCGTATACATAATCTTGTTAAGTTTACCACAGATAACATAGTGAAGTATATCATGACTTTGTTTTACATTGGATCAGATAGGTACAAATTTACGATGTGAACAGTCCTGCAAGGAGGGAAAAGGTCATAAGAGGTCACACATCTGGTTTTTAGCAGAGATAGGTTAACAAAGGCTCTTTCATCCTCTGCAATTGAGACCTTTTAACTTAGATGTACATTCATACCCTAACCTCATCATTATAAGCATTTTATTCTAACACTGTTACTGCTATATTGCTGCTATTGCTGCTGCTGCTGCTGCTGTTAGCAACAACAATTGCTGCTGCTGTTGCTGCTATTGCTGCTTATGGTGCTGCTGCTGCGAGCGAGGCTGCTAGCTGCTGCCAGCTGCTGCTAGCTGCTGCTGCTGTTGCGCTGGTGCTGCAGTTGCTGCTGCTTGCTAACGTTGCTGCTGCATTGCTGTTGCCATTGTTAACATTTGCTGCTGTGCTGCTGCTGTTGCTGCTGTTTGCCGCTGCTGCTTGCTGCTGCTGCTGCTGCTGCTGCTGCTGCTGCTGCTGCTGCGCCAACAACCTTGCCAACAATGGTGCTGCTTCTGCTGGTGCTGCTGCTGGTGCTGAAAGCTATGCTGCTGCTGCTGCTGCTCAACCGCTGCTGCTGAGATTTGCTGCTGGTTGCGCAACGCCTGGTGCTGAAACAACCCGCTGGTGCTGCTGCTGCTGCTGCTTGCTGCTGGTGCTGGCTGGTTGCTGGTGGCTGGCTATGGTGCTGCAGCTGGTGCTGCTGCTGCTGCTGCTGCTGCTGCTGCTGCTGCTAAACCTGCTGGTGCTGTTTTGCGCTGGTGCTACTGCTGCTGCTGCTGCTGCCCTAATTGCTGGCTGCTGGTGCGCAAGCTGCTGGTGCTATTTCTGCTGCTGCTGGTGCTGCTACTGCTGCGCACCACTGGTGCTCAGCTGCTGCTGGTGCTGCTGCTGGTGCTAAGGTCTTGCTACTGCTGCTGCTGCTGCTGCTGCTGCTGCTGGTGCTGGCTGCTGGCTGCTGGCTGCGCAAGCTGGTGCTGCTGCTGGTGCTGCTGCTGCTGCTGCTGCTGCTACTGCTGCTGGTGCTGGCTACTTGCTGGTGCTACTTCTGGTGCTTTCAGAAACGCTAGTACTTTACTGAACTATTGTTTGGCAGCTTCTACTACTACTACTACTACTACTACTACTACTACTAGTACTACTTCTACTAGTACTACTTCTACTAGTACTACTACTACTACTACTACTACTACTACTACTAGTACTACTTCTACTAGTACTACTTCTACTAGTACTACTACTACTACTACTGCTCCAGTTTGTTAACAGACTGGATCTGTGGGGTTTTCCTAAGTCCGGACGTTCTGAGCTGTGATTCTTTCTGCTTTTTGTTTCTTAAATGTGTTAAATTTATTTGCAGAAAATTAAATTATACAAAAATGTGAAGAGAAAACTCCCCAGAGGAATCTCCCCTCAGACCCTCCAGATAATTCTGCACATTTACCACAAACACGAGGAGATTTATGAGCCCAAACTGACACAGGGACCCGTATCCGCTTGAAATCCACTGTCCAGACAGTGTCCTTGCCTGGAATGTTCCACAGTACAGCATTAAACCTGTCGATCTCCATGGAGACCAAACCAGACCAAGTTCCAGGTCAGATCTGTAGAGAGGCGACGCTGCCATTTTCTTACAGATCATCCACAGTGAATCTGTTCATCCAGACAGAGGCACAGTGAGCAGAGGAACCCAGAGGAAATCAGAGGAGGTGACTTTTTTAAAGAATAAAATCAATTTACAGGTAATTTTTGAAGAATAATATCCATTTACAAGTGATTTTTGAAGAATGAAATCAATTTACAGATGATTTATAAAGATTAAAATCAATTTACAAGTGATTTTTGAAGAATAAAATCCATTTACAAGTGATTTTTAAAGAATAAAATCCATTTACAAGTGATTTTTAAAGAATAAAATCCATTTACAAGTGATTTTTAAAGAATAAAATCCATTTACAAGTGATTTTTGAAGAATGAAATCAATTTACAGATGATTTTTGAATGATAAAATTAATTTAAAGGTGATTTTTTAACAATAAAATGAATTTACAGTTGATTTTTTGAACAAAAAAATGAATATACAGGTGATTTTTTAAAAGAATCAAATCAATTTACAGGTGATTTGTGAACAATAAAATCCCATAACTCAACAAATGCCTCTTATGTAAGTTTAATACCATACGGCAGAATAACATCTCCATGGTAACGGAAGCTCAACCCGAAAAGTTGCGCAGTGCAACTTTAAACAGGGCTGAACTTACTAAACATACAAAGGACATTTTGGATTGAACGGACTCAGAAAGAGTTTGTAGAGCTGTAAATAAATATTAAACAGAAACAGAGGTCTAAATGAGGTCCTTTTTGGTTCTAACACACTCTGGAGGCTTTTTTTCTAGTCTTTTTCTTTTATTTCTGGACAAACGTTGCGTCGCGTGAGTTCAGAGTTACGTAATCCCCGTCTTCCTCTCGTGTGTTTTCTTCAGGTCAGTCTGTGGTTTGATCTATATTTACCTCCAGAAACTTTCTCTTTGTCATGTCCTTTTCTGAACCCACCCACAGTCTCTTTCCTCCCACCGCACAAAAAGACCCATGCGAGCCCCAGACGCAGCGGGGAAGCGAGCGGGAGGTCTGGGGTGCGATTCCGACCAGAGCAGGGGTGGAAAGACAGTGGAGACGTGCGGAGGTTTTGTAGAGCAGAGTTTCACTGGTGGTTTGACATTTGGAGTTCAGAGTCTGAGGGTGTTGGGCAGGACAGGATGTAAATAAACATACGTGAATCTGTTTGGCATTTTTCAGCTTTACATTTTTTTATTTGACCTTCAGAAACATGGACCCTTATGGTGGAGACGCCTCTTCACAGATCTGACGATAAAAATGTTTGTGAAATTGTGACTAAAACTGTAAAAACAAAACATGAACTTCCTCCAAAGTTCTCAGGTTTAAACCTGGTTTAGACCTGGTTTAGACCTGGTTTAAGCCTGGTTTAGACCTGGTTTAGACCTGGTTTAGACCTGGTTTAGACCTGGTTTAAGCCTGGTTTAGACCTGGTTTAGACCTGGTTTAGACCTGGTTTAAGCCTGGTTTAGACCTGGTTTAGACCCGGTTTAGACCTGGTTTAAGCCTGGTTTAGACCTGGTTTAGACATGTGTTAGACCTGGTTTAGACCTGGTTTAGGCCTGGTTTAAGCCTGGTTTAGACCTGGTTTAAACCTGGTTTGAGCCTGGTTTAGACCTGGTTTAGACCTGGTTTTTAGACTCGGTTTAGTTTTGGGGTTCCAGGTTCTATTCTGTGTGGAGTTTGCACGTTCTCCCTGTGTCCACAGTCTAAACATGAAGAACACAGCAGGTTCTCCAGCCCCAGACCCCGGCTCAGATCTGAAGAACATCTGAGAGGAATAAAAACAAAAACACTGAACACTGAACACTAAAGACTAAAGACTAAAGACGATCTGAGTGAATTCAGTGAGTTCTGTTTAAGTTCAGTGTGAAGTCTGCAGAGTTGAGATTACAGAGCGTTCAGCCAACACCAGCTCGTCTGGAGGTGACCCTGATTCAGCCTGGAGCACGTTTGTTGTGGTGTTTGCTGGTATTTACATCTCACTTATCTGGTGGAATCATCTTCTTCTTCTGGGTCAAACTCAAAGTGGGGAAGTGTTTGAAGAGGCCGACGCTTCCCCCACACGAGCTCAGGAAGTGGTGGGTGCGACTCTGAGACAAACAGAGGAACTAAACTCTGCCTGATGATTTACAAACACCTAAACCCCCGACTGTGGCTCTGCAGTTCAGCCCTCACCTGCTGGAGTTTAGATCTGTTAAAGCTGCACTGTGGAACTTTCTCCGCTGGTTTCTCTGTGACCTCGAATGTTCCATCGTGGTTTTCCCACTGATGATCTCACGTCACACGCAGAGGTCAGAGACAGGTCTGTAGGACCTGAACCAGGTCTGTAGGACCTAAAGCAGGTCTAAAACAGGTCTAAACCAGGTCTAAACAGGTCTAAACCAGGTCTAAACCAGGTCTAAACCAGGTCTAAACCAGGTCTAAACTAGGTCTAAAACAGGTCTAAAGCAGGTCTAAACAAGATCTAAACCAGGTCTAAAGCAGGTCTAAAGCAGGTCTAAAGCAGGTCTAAACTAGGTCTAAAACGGGTCTAAACCAGGTCTAAAGCAGGTCTAAAGCAGGTCTAAAGCAGGTCTAAACTAGGTCTAAAACGGGTCTAAAGCAGGTCTAAAGCAGGTCTAAACCAGGTCTCAACCAGGTCTCAACCAGATCTGAACCAAGTCTAAACCAGGTCTAAACAGGTCTAAACCAGTTCTAAACCAAGTCCAAACCAGGTCCAAACCAGGTCCAAACCAGATATAAACCAGGTCTAAACCAGGTCTAAACCAGGACTAAACCAGGTCTAAACCAGGTCTGATTAGAAGCATCATTTAATTACAGAAGACTCGATTAATATGAACTTTTCATTTAAATATATGCTTCATTTACATATGGAATGAGGCCTTTATGTTTCCATGGAAACGTTAATATCCCGCAGTGCTGCATTAAACTTCTCCATCTCCCTTTTCACTCTGCTCTTTGTTTTTCATCCTGACTGAAAATGGAGGTGGAAACATCTTGCTACAGTTAAAGCTGCACTGCGTTACTTTTCGGGCTGGGGGTCTGTTACCATGGAGATGCTTTTGCTTTGCCTGGAATGTTCCGCAGTGTGGCAGCAGTATGGTGGTCGTATATATACTGTATATATGAGCCCACCAGTTACTTACTTTATTCCAAAGTGTGGCATTAAACTTTTCAGTCTCCATGGAAATGGCAAACAAGGAGTTACAGGTGAGATCTGTGGAGAGGCGGCGGATCTTTTATCAAACAGATATTAGACACGTTTATTTAATTCTGAGTATTTTGAAGCTGTTTTGTGAGCGCCGGGTTCAAAGAGCCTCAGGGCCTTTACAAGTGAATGGGACAATCTGCATTTCCATAGACACCCACACACAGCCCCCCCTCGCCTGTCAGTGCACCCGGCAGGAGCACTGTCACCTGACCTCCTGACCCCCACTGTACCCCACACAGGCTGCCACTGTGCCACTGGGCAAGACACTTTTTTGTTTTTTGTTTTGTTTTTATGTATAGAATCAAATGGAAGTCTGTTAGAAGTGGTCTCAGTTTTGTCTCGGCCTTTAAAAGTCTTGGTCTTGTTCTGGACTTGGGACCCTGTCCTGGTCTCGGCCTTTAAAAGTCTTGGTCTTGTTCTGGACTTGGGTCCCTGTCCTGGTCTCGGCCTTTAAAAGTCTTGGTCTTGTCTTGGTCTCGGGACCCTGTGGTCTGGGACTGGTCTTGGTCTCAATTACACTACAACACTTTACTGCTTCTACTACTCAAATTCTGTTTATCGTGGTTTAGTCCTGGTTTAGTCCTGGTTTAGTCCTGTTTATCCTGGTTTAGTCCTGGTTTAGTCCTGGTTTAGTCCTGTTTATCCTGGTTTAGTCCTGGTTTAGTCCTGTTTATCCTGGTTTAGTCCTGGTTTAGTCCTGGTTTTGTCCTGTTTTAGTCCTGGTTTAGTCCTGTTTATCCTGGTTTAGTCCTGGTTTAGTCCTGGTTTAGTCCTGTTTATCCTGGTTTAGTCCTGGTTTAGTCCTGTTTATCCTGGTTTAGTCCTGGTTTAGTCTTGTTCAGACCTGGTTTGGTCTTGTTTATATCAGAAAAAAAGAGTCTGATTCAAACACTTTGGGCTCAAAAATGTTATGCAGCCTTTTTTTTCTCAAATAAAAACGCAAAACTGCTGCTGCTTTTTCCTCAGACAGAAAGTCATTATTCCATTTCTCTAAACTCTTTCAGATTCATTTTACCGTTTAGGATGAACAAAAGTAAATCTGTGGCCTCCTCGTGCTGCAGTTCGGACACAGAGAGACGCTGTCGGCTCGGATCAATGCGCACTGTCCTTTAGCCCACAGGAAGTCCCGCCCCCGCCGCCTCTTTACAGTCACGCTCATTTGCATGGATCAATAATGCATGCCCTTGTTTGGACTTCCCCTCCCCCAGCAGGAAGTGAGCTAATAAGGGCATCGCTGGTCACTATCACCAGAGCGTTACAGAGAAGAAAGGGATTAGGGAAAGGGAACCCAGGTGCATGCTGGGTAAAAACAAAAGGAGGGAAGGATTAAAAAAGGTTCGAGTGAAATATTTGATTGATACTGACACTAACAACAGTTTTTATGCTCTTCAACTTGTCTTAAAGGTTCAATATTAAACAAAATTGACTCTTTTTGAGCTTTAAGTCATGTTCTAATGTTTCTTTCTCAAAAAACAGACCTGGAGTCGTGTTTGTTTCATTCATGTTTGAGTGAGTTATTATTCGTCTGTCTACATCTCCAAAGCTCCAAACGCTCTGTTCCACCTTGTGATGTCATGAAGTGGTGGTTTTCCATTGAACAGCTCCATTTGTTTTACCTTTAGTTCAGTAGAGCTTGGCGACTCCTGGACTGAAATCACCCAGTTGTTTGGGTTAGTCCTAGTTTAGTCCTGGTTTACCCCTAGTTTAGTCCTGGTTTACTCCTAGTTTAGTCCTAGTTTAGTCCTGGTTTAGTCCTGGTTTGGTCCTGTTTAGTCCTGGTTTAGTCCTGGTTTAGTCCTGTTTAGTCCTGGTTTAGACCATGTTTAGTCCTGGTTTAGTCCTGTTTACTCCTGCTTCAGACCTGGTTTAGACCCCTGTTAGTTTGGTTTGGTTTACTTGTGGTTTAGTCCTGTTTAGTCCTGATCTAGTTCTGGTTTAGCCTTAGTTTAATCCTGGTTTACTCTTGGTTTAGTCCTGGTTTAGTACTGGTTTGGTCCTAGTTTAGTCCTGGTTTAGCCTTGGTTTACCCCTAGTTTAGTCCTGGTTTATTCCTGGTTTAGTCCTGGTTAAGTCCTAGTTTAGTCCTGGTTTAGCCTTGGCTTAGTCCTAGTTTAGTCCTGGTTTAGTCCTGGTTTAATCCTGGTTTAGTCCTGGTTTAGTCCTGGTTTACTCCTAGTTTAGTCCTGGTTTAGTCCTGGTTTACTCCTAGTTTAGTCCTGGTTTATTCCTGGTTTAGTCCTGGTTTAGTCCTGGTTTAGTTCCAGTTTAGACCCTGGTCTTTGTTCGGTGCAGAAGGTGAATAAACCTCAGTTCTTTTTTAGTTGAGGCTAAATGTGAAACAAAAACTTGTCTCTGAATCTGAATCTTAACAGTTTTAGCACAATGTCGTCCTTTAGACCAGGACAAAGCAGGACAAAGCAGGACAAAGCAGGACAAACCAGGACAAACCGGGACAAACCGGGACAAACCAGGACAAACCGGGACAAACCAGGACAAACCGGGACAAACCAGGACAAACCAGGACAAACCAGGACAAACCGGGACAAACCGGGACAAACCGGGACAAACCGGGACAAACCAGGACAAACACAGGACAAACCAGGACAGACCAGGACAAACCAGGACAAACCAGGACAAACACAGGACAAACCAGGACAAACCAGGACAGACCAGGACAAACCAGGACAAACAGTGGACCACAGGATTCTCTGCGGTTTTTGCTGCCCTCACTTCCTTTTAATGATTCACCTGTGATAAACCCGCCCCAGACCAGGACCCAGACCAGGACCCAGACCAGGACCCAGACCAGGACCCAGACCAGGACCCAGACCAGGACTTTTCACCAGACTCTGTTTGTAAAGATTCTTCAGATCCACATGTGGGAAGAGCTGCTTCTGTTTTCTGATCTGCGGAGCTTTTGTCTCCAGCACAAAGACACAAAGACTTTACAGAAACTTTTATTGTCCACATAGGCAAATTCATCCTCTGTGTTTGAGCCTGGACCTGGTCTGGAGGACTGAACCAGACCTGGACCTGGACCTGGACCTGGTCTGGGTCAGGAGCCCCGAACCAGACCTGGACCTGGACCTGGACCTGGACCTGGTCTGGGTCTGGGTCAGGAGCACTGAACCATCCCTGGACCTGGACCTGGTCTGGGTCAGGAGCAGAGAACCAGTCCTGGACCTGGTCTGGGTCTGGACCCCTGAACCAGACCTGGACCTGGTCTGGGTCTGGGTCAGGAGCACTGAACCAGCCCTGGACCTGGTCTGGGTCAGGAGCAGAGAACCAGACCTGGACCTGGACCTGGTCTGGGTCTGGGTCAGGAGCAGAGAACCAGACCTGGACCTGGACCTGGACCTGGACCTGGACCTGGTCTGGGTCAGGAGCAGAGAACCAGACCTGGACCTGGACCTGGACCTGGTCTGGGTCAGGACTTCCTCAGATGTTGCACATGTTTTTTGGGTTGATGGAGGAGACACAGACACAGGGAGAACATGCAAAGTCCACACAGATCAGCCCGGGGCGTCTGGGGCTGGACGATGTCCCACAATGCAGCATTAAACTTTATTAACATTAAACCTTTCTGCATCCATCCGTCCGGGGGCAGGAGTCTGAGCAGAGAC
>CM068364.1:7580570-7610570 GCA_034769755.1 Odontamblyopus lacepedii | reverse complement strand
AATATATATATGTATATATATATATGTATATGTATATGATATGTATATGTATATATATGTATATGTATATATATGTACAGTATATATATATATGTATATATATGTATATGTATATACATGTATATGTATATGTAGTGCTGTCAAACGAAACAGATTAATCACACTTTAGAATTTTGATTAATCACGATGAAGCGCAGTTAATTATTTTTCAAAAAAAGACCAAAATAGTTTGACAAAAATGCAATTTATTATCAAAAAGTTATTTTATTGACATTTTTCTATCGCTGGTAGTTTTGTTGCTGCGGGTTTGTCTTACTCGGTTTGTTGTTGGTGCAGTATCGTCGTTGGTGCCGCTGAATCAAACCCGAGTTTCTCTTTAAGACGGTGTTTTAAACGTGTTGTGCTTCTGAGGAAAGAGAGTTCATCACTGTGATGTCTGCAAACTCCCTTAGTTTATCTAAAGTCCCATATAGACCTGATCACTGACCTAATAACCTAATAACCGCCACTTTTCAGGTCCATCCGCACTTTCCACAGAGGAGCGTTCAGAATAAACTGTGTGATTAATCTGCGTTAAAAGAGACATTAGTGCCATATTTTTTTGTGATTAATCGTTAATGTTGACAGTCCTAATAAATAAACACTTACTCACCTCTCGAACCTTTTTTCTCCAGTGAGCTCCTCTACGAAACAAAAATGCCAGAGAGCACCAACTTCAGCAGTCGCAAAGAAACTGAGTAAATATAAGAGCCACGGCGAGCCTTGGGACAGTGAGATGCTTATAAAACATAAATCATTATCAGTACAATCATCAAAACGACACATGTAAATAAGGACATTTTAGTTATTATCCACAATACATTAGATTCACAAATCCCTCGGCGAGCTCCTTGGCAGGAGGTGCAGAGCTCCTGGCAGCTCCTGAGCTCCAGGCTGGAGGCCTCAGTTTTACACTACGACATTAACCCTCTGATCAACTTAACCCAGTCAGAGTCACATCTGTGGAGAGGCGAGTCTGTTCACAGTAAGAAGCAATTTTTTAATGTTTTGATTTGTTTATATTGTGATTTTAATGTATTTCTTATTTTGTAAAGTGTTTTGTTTACGAATTGTGCTGTACAAATAAACTTGCCGTTTTGTTTTCCCCACACACAAGGAAGTAGAAAAGCCTCCATCATCATCAGAAAATGTCAGAAATGTAATTGTAGTTTATTATTTAATGCCTGTCTGCTCGTGATTACAGGTTTCCTCTTCTGAGCGAGTGTTTTAAATCTCTCCTCCTCTCTCCGGCCGCTCATAAAAACACCAGTGTCGTGTTTCGGGCTGGTTCCCTTCAGGCTGAAGTCTGCCCCAAACCTGGCAACCCGCGGAGCCTTGTAACCGGATCAGATCTGGTCCGAGCCAGGACACACCCAGATACACACCGCGTTCCTTTGTGTTCAACCAGCGCTAAAAATACAGCAGCACCTGACCTACTTAAGGAGACAATCAGCCCAACCACACTCGGACCAGGTCTGGGTTTGCCAAAAAGTTCAGCGAAAGCTCATAAAACTCAACTTTCACTGGCTTTAGGGGTAGTTTAAGATCTGCACACACATGCTCTGGTTTAGTCCTGGTTTAGTCCTGGTTTAGTCCTGGTTTAGTCCTGGTGTAGACTCAGTTTGGTCCTGTTGGTCTTGGTTTAGTCCTGGTTTAGTCCTGGTTTAGTCCTGGTGTAGACTCAGTTTGGTCCTGTTAGTCCTGGTTTAGTCCTGGTTTAGTCCTGGTTTAGTCCTGGTGTAGACTCAGTTTGGTCCTGTTAGTCCTGGTTTAGCCCTGGTTTAGTTCTGGTTTAGTTCTGGTCTAGTCCAGGTTCAGTTCTGGTTTAGTCCTGGTGTAGTCTCAGTTTGGTCCTGTTAGTCCTGGTTCAGTTCTGGTTTAGTCCTGGTGTAGACTCAGTTTGGTCCTGTTAGTCCTGGTTTAGTCCTGGTTTAGTTCTGGTCTAGTCCAGGTTTAGTTCTGGTTTAGTCCTGGTGTAGACTCAGTTTGGTCCTGTTAGTCCTGGTTTAGTCCTGGTTTAGTTCTGGTTTAGTTCTGGTCTAGTCCAGGTTTAGTTCTGGTCTAGTCCAGGTTTAGTTCTGGTTTAGTCCTGGTGTAGACTCAGTTTGGTCCTGTTAGTCCTGGTTTAGTCCTGGTTTAGTTCTGGTTTAGTTCTGGTCTAGTCCAGGTTTAGTTCTGGTTTAGTCCTGGTGTAGACTCAGTTTGGTCCTGTTAGTCCTGGTTTAGTCCTGGTTTAGTTCTGGTTTAGTTCTGGTCTAGTCCAGGTTTAGTTCTGGTTTAGTCCTGGTGTAGACTCAGTTTGGTCCTGTTAGTCCTGGTTTAGTCCTGGTTTAGTCCTGGTTTAGTTCTGGTCTAGTCCTGGTTTAGTCCTGGTTTAGTCCTGGTGTAGACTCAGTTTGGTCCTGTTAGTCCTGGTTTAGTCCTGGTTTAGTTCTGGTCTAGTCCAGGTTAAGTCCCTCTCAGCTGAACTTGTTTTTTGTGTCAAATAATATAATAATAATTTCCATAATCGTTCAAATTATAGATACTGTTTCTACTATTTCTTCTTGGTTGGGGGTCTGTCACCTTCTTGTTTCCACGGAGACGTCATCACTCTGCCTGGAATGTTCCGCAGTGTGACTTTAAACCGTTCTACTTTACATTTACTCAGTTACAGGTGGTTTTAAAGCTCAAAAATACTTAGAAAACAGGCGTTCTGACTGTGAGCGAGGTCGCCTCTCCACAGATCTGACCTGGAACTTCTTGTTTTAATGCCGTACTGCGGAACATTCCAGACAAAGAAACAACAGTTCCTCGAAAACGCACTTTTAGTCCGTCTTCTTGAACTGTTTATATTTCTGTAAATGTTTGGGTGTGGTGTTGTTTATAATTTTTGGATTTTGAGTCACAGGTTTGGTCGTGATTTAAACCATATCCTGGAACAGTCAAATGAAGCTCACTGAGGCCAGCAGTTACAGTAGAGAATCTGGAGGAATTAGGAATAGGAATTTATTTACTGACAAAACCGTGAAATAAAAATTGTTTAGTCCTTGTTTAGTCCTTGTTTAGTCCTGGTTTAGTCCTTGTTTAGTCCTGGTTTAGTCCTCATTAAGTCCTTGTTTAAACCCTGTTTAGTCCTTCTTTAGTCCTTGTTTAGTCCTTGTTTAATCCTGGTTTAGACCTTGTTTAGTCCTGGTTTAATCCTTGTTTAGTCCTTGTTTAGTCCTTGTTTAATCCTGGTTTGGTCCTAGTTTAGTCTTTGTTTAGACTTTGTTTAGACCTTGTTTAGTCCTTGTTTAGTCCTTGTTTGGTCCTGGTTTAGTCCTCGTTTAGTCCTTGTTTAGTCCTTGTTTAGTCCTTGTTTGGTCCTTGTTTAGTCCTTGTTTAGTCCTGGTTTAGTCCTCATTAAGTCCTTGTTTAGACCTTGTTTAGTCCTTCTTTAGTCCTTGTTTGGTCCTGGTTTAGTTCTGGTTTAGTCCTTGTTTAGTCCTTGTTTGGTCCTGGTTTAGTCCTGGTTTAGTCCTTGTTTAGTCCTTGTTTGGTCCTGGTTTAGTCCTTGTTTAGTCCTTGTTTGGTCCTGGTTTAGTCCTCGTTAAGTCCTTGTTTGGTCCTGGTTTAGTCCTTGTTTAGTCTTTGTTTAGTTTTTGTTCCATTTTCTGATTTTTTCTAGATTTTGGTTTTGGCGGTGCTTCTGACTGTGAGCGGAGTCGCCTCTCCACAGAGATGTTTGGAAGTGTTGTTGTTTATAATTTTTGGATTTTGAGTCACAGTTTAGTCATGATTTGAACCATATCCTGAAAACAGAAGTGGACTGAAGGAATGTGACGTCACTAGGGCCCAACCAATCTGGATTTAGTTGCGGGTGATTTGATACCAATAAAATGGGAGCTGGAGCTGCCGATATAATCACCGATATATTTATGACGTAAAAATTCACTGTAAATCTTCAGTTGTTTATAAAACTTAGGTTTGGCTCTATTGGATTTTCTGTTTGGTTTGTTTAGGCGACATTTCCTGTTGTTCTGCCTCTTTACGTCATATTTAAAGAGTCGTTCGGCCTAATGGTGTTTTTGTACGATA
The DNA here is from genome assembly GCA_034769755.1 of Odontamblyopus lacepedii. Lineage (NCBI taxonomy): Eukaryota > Metazoa > Chordata > Actinopteri > Gobiiformes > Gobiidae > Odontamblyopus > Odontamblyopus lacepedii. Next base: position 7,606,472 of record CM068364.1, on the reverse strand, counting down.
TTCTATCCTGTAAAGAAAGTTCTGTAAGTAAACTACCGCTATTAGCCTTTAGCGGTAAATGTGTGTGCGCTGCGGTAATTAATGATCTGCTAAATGCGGATAATTCACACCTCTGTTCACAGCTCATTTCCATATCAGTGCGTGTCCAGTAACATATATACGGCCACTATAGTCACTTTACAGTCGCTAACAGAAGAGAAAACAGCCTGTTTATGTGTGCGAGCTACAGCAGCTAATCGCTAACCAACGAGAAAGAACCAAAACGAGCTTCAAACCGACACATTTCAACACTCACACAGGCTCCTCTCAGATCAGCACTAAGAACTGTCCTTTAATCCAGACTCACACTGAGCGGCCGCAAAAACAACACAATCTCAGTGTTGATGTGTTCAGGGGCGGGACGGGCACAGATAAATGACTCCTCAGATAAACCCTGATGCCCCGCCACAGAGCAGGACATTTATCTGTCTGTGAACTGGATTAAATGGGCAGAATATAGAGTCTGAGCTTTAGAACGAGGGAAAACATCCACGTGGAATATCAGCTCAGATCAGCAAGATTTTGGCCGATAACCGATATGTTTCCTAAAGCCTGTATCGGCCGATAATATCAGTCAACCGATATATCAGTCGGGCCCTAGACATCACCCACAGTGTTCAGACAAATGAAGCTCACCAAGGCCAGCAGGTACAGTAGAGAATCTGGAGGAATTAGGGATAGTCCTGGTTTGGTTCAGGTCTGGGTTTTGTTCTGGTTTAGTTCCTTAGTCCTGGCTTGGTTCAGGTCTGGGTTTTGTTCTGGTTTAGTTCCTTAGTCCTGGCTTGGTTCAGGTCTGGGTTTTGTTCTGGTTTAGTTCCTTAGTCCTGGCTTGGTTCAGGTCTGGGTTTTGTTCTGGTTTAGTTCCTTAGTCCTGGTCTGGTTCAGGTCTGGGTTTAGTCCTGGTTCAGGCCTTTTTTGGACTCAAAAAACTCGTTACAAAACCCCGGAGTCACACATATGAGACTTCTGTGGCACAACTACTTCCACGGTTTGAACTTCTCCATTTTCTTCGCTCTGATTTCTTCACAAATCTTGGGAAATCTTTGCATTAATCACATTTATTTATACGCCACTTCTGTCCACGTCAGGGAAGTGCTGAATCAGCCGAAGGGCAGCTGCGCTCGAGGGATTGCAAAACCGACTCTGGCACAAACAGCTCTGAGAAACACAACACCGAACGACAGAGACGCTTGTGTTTGTGGCTTTTACAGCTAATTATGAACTTAAGTTATGCGGTTTATTCACTTTAAAAGGCCCAATTTACGCTACTGTCTGATCTCTGCTCTAAAGTTTCCTCTTCAAAACTACACTTAGCCAAAATTTAAGTTATAAACACTTAAATCCATCAGAAAATGACGTCTAATTTTACTGTACAAGTTCTCTTAAAATAAAATAAATCTGTAAAGTCCTTGTTTAGTCCTAGTTTAGACCTAGTTTAGACCTAGTTTAGACCTGGTTTAGACCTAGTTTAGACCTAGTTTAGTCCTGGTTTAGACCTAGTTTAGAGCAAGTTTAGTCCTGGTTTAGATCTAGTTTAGACCTAGTTTAGACCTATTTTAATCCTGGTTTAGACCTAGTTTAGACCTAGTTTAGTCCTGGTTTAGATCTAGTTTAGACCTAGTTTAGTCCTTAGTTTAGACCTAGTTTAGTCCTGGTTTAGACCTAGTTTAGACCTAGTTTAGTCCTGGTTTAGATCTAGTTTAGACCTAGTTTAGTCCTGGTTTAGACCTAGTTTAGACCTAGTTTAGACCTGGTTTAGACCTAGTTTAGACCTAGTTTAGTCCTGGTTTAGACCTAGTTTAGACCTAGTTTAGTCCTGGTTTAGACCTAGTTTAGACCTAGTTTAGTCCTGGTTTAGACCTAGTTTAGAGCAAGTTTAGTCCTGGTTTAGATCTAGTTTAGACCTAGTTTAGACCTATTTTAATCCTGGTTTAGACCTAGTTTAGACCTAGTTTAGTCCTGGTTTAGATCTAGTTTAGACCTAGTTTAGTCCTGGTTTAGACCTAGTTTAGACCTAGTTTAGTCCTGGTTTAGATCTATTTTAGACCTAGTTTAGACTTATTTTAATCCTGGTTTAGACCTAGTTTAGTCCTGGTTTAGATCTAGTTTAGACCTAGTTTAGTCCTGGTTTAGACCTAGTTTAGTCCTGGTTTAGACCTAGTTTAGACCTAGTTTAGTCCTGGTTTAGATCTAGTTTAGACCTATTTTAATCCTGGTTTAGATCTAGTTTAGACCTAGTTTAGTCCTGGTTTAGACCTAGTTTAGACCTAGTTTAGTCCTGGTTTAGATCTAGTTTAGACCTATTTTAATCCTGGTTTAGACCTAGTTTAGACCTAGTTTAGTCCTGGCATGTTTTTACACATCTATTTCCAATTTATCACCTGTCGAGTGTCAGACCTCGAGATCGAGACAAGACCGAGTCCAAACACCTTCAAGACCGAGACAAGACCGAGTCCAAGTGAGATCGAGTCCGAGACGAGACCAGGACCTCAAAATTTTTTTCTCGAAGCCAAGACTGTTCTCAAAACTACAACGCGAGATTCTAGTGAACGTTTATGGAGTTTAAAAACACAGTGGAGCACATTTTGTATCACCACATAACATCACAAGGTGGAACAGAGTGTTTTTTTTTTCAGTTTGAGAGAAGAACTCATCGTAAATCTGCAGGTTTGTGTGTTAAACATGTTTGAATGAAACAAAACACAGCTCCAGGTCTGTTTGTGATGAGGAAAAGACATTAGAACTGAACTAATCTATGGGAAAAAACGTCCTTCTGCTTTTTAGAATCAGAAAATCACCAAAAAAAAAATCAGAAAAACTGACTCAGCGTGGTGGGAAACGGTGCGCAGAGTGAAAGGGGAGACGGGGGAGGTGTGGGAGGTGCAGCCCAGGGCCGGTTCAGCCTCTGTCCCGTCCTGTTCGGAGGGTTTATGACGGCTTCAGGTGCCATTCTCACACAGATCCACCGTCTTTAATGACCAACTTGGCAGACTTCGGTAAGATCAGGGTGAGAGCCAGAACGCGACTTTTCTTCGCCGGGAGTCTCTTCTTAAAGACGCAGAACCTGATTTTTACCGTCCGTAAAATGTGGAAAACAGAACGAGTTAAATGTAATAAAAAGAGTTTGGTCCAAAGTTGTTCCTCACTTCTGCATTCAGAGTGAGTGAAAACTAACAATAACTAGACTTAGACAAACTTTATTGATCCACAAGGGAATTTGGACACAGGAGCTCACACATCACAATAAAATATAAAAATAAAGAGTAAAAAATATAAATGTTAATAATAAATTCTAAATAAGTCGCAAAAAAAGAGCAAGAAACGTGTGTGAAATAAGACATAATTATATAAAAATGCCAAAAAAGTCCAAATAAAATAGAAAAATAAGTAAGAAAACATCAAATCTCAGCTATATACTGTAGATACAAGAGGTCAAGTAGAATGCTAACGTGCACTTCCTGATTATCTGACAATAAAACGCTTTTTAATCACATGAAGAAATGCACACGGTGGACTAATTCTGATCTTCTACCAAATATCTGGACTGGGGAAAGACAAATTTTGCTCCAATATACATAAGAGTAGCAGGGAGTGCGCAGTTAGCATAGAATAGTCCCTCAACATGCGACGATTCATGCGACGCAAGGTTAGTTTTATTTCAAACATTAGCAAGCTCACGATGTTAACAGTTCCAGGAGTGAATTTGAAGCAAGGACAGTCCCAGTTTGAGCCCCGTGTCCCCCTGTCCCAGCAGATTTATACAAAACCACTGATTTGTCCCAGTTTTATACAAGAAATGTCCCAGTGTCCCTGTTTATGACCAGTCTGATCCCTGCCGACAGTAAAGAGAGGCATAAACTGTCATTTGTTGAGGTAAAATACAAAAAAGCTGCTTAAAAACGACCAAAACACAAAGAAAATGTGACTCTACTGGCTCATGTTAGTCAGGAACGGTCTCTGCATAATGTAACGTGAATGTCCCAGTGTTTTATTTTGAAATTCTGGTGACCCTAAGCGAGGAGCTGAATTATGATGATTATTATGGTTCAATACAGATCGTGGAGACTCTGCAGACACTTAAACATCCTCATATGATTCTGTGACACAGACGTTCACAGGGACAGTCTGGAGTTCTAATAGTTTTTCCTCGGGTCTGTGGAGTGGGTCAGACTGTTTTTATATTTATTTTATTTGATCAGGACAGCGCACATTAATGAACAATCGTATACTAATGCATAGACTGTAAATGAGCCAGATTATGGCAAAGTTGCTAATTTACATCTGTAGTTCCTGAGGCAGGAAGACAAAACAACACAAGAGCAAAACAATATCAGTCAAAACACAAAGACACACGTTCAGACACATGACATTACAACAGTAAAATTAGTCAAGATGAGAACATGACTGGGAACTTTTAAGAGACTGTTTAAGATGTTTTTAAATGTGCGATAAGTGGGACATTCCTGTTTTTAGTGGCAGGACGACTGTGGCCATTGACCTGCACTAGCCCAGCACCAGCACCTCTGCAAATACAAGGACTGGAGGAAGATTTAAACAAGTGTCTCCACACGTCTCCAACACTCTGGATCACCAGGAAATAAGGCCAAAATTCCCAACGGTCCCTTTACGTTCTCATGAGGCTGTTCTGATTATTTCTGAGCGTCTGCACAGTCGCTCCAGCAGGACAAACACAATAAGGAGTTTAGTTTAAAAATGCACTGACAGGATTATGAAGGTTCAAAACTATAAACCAAACCATAAGGTGAGGGGAAAAGGTTCACATTTCATATTCAGCCCTAAAAGTTGCTCAATTCTACACGTGTAGGAGCTGTAAAGTCACGGAAAATTCACTTTAGGTCATGAAAAAGTGAAAAGTTTTGAAATTTTGTCCCTGCTTTAGGTGTACAAAGATGTATTTTTATGTTTTAACAGCAAAAAGATTGGTTCTTGGCAGATCATTTTAGTTATTTTAGATAAAACGTTATTAATTCTGGTGCTCTGAGCTTGTTGGGTTTGAGTTTCTGCAGCGTTCGCTCGTTCGTGATCTGCTCAAACTCTTGCCCTGTTTAAACTGTGGCTGTTCCTGTCTGTGCACGCTCCCCCTCTGCTCCCCCCTCCACAGCTCCCAGCCTGTTCAGACCCGCACAGCCTCTTACGTAAAACCCTTCACACCTCGTCCTTTCTCTTTCTCACATTGTGTTTCAGACCCGACACCTCCACCTCCAGCTCCACCGCAGCCGCTCTCTGCTCCAAACCCTCATTTTACGCTTTTAGTTTTGATCTAAACACTTAAATCTGTCAGAAAACGACTTAAAAAAAGTGAAATGATCTGTCCCTGCAGCAAGTTCATTTTACTGGACAAGTTCTGTTAAAATAAACGACCTCTAGACGAGAATGAAGCGTCTCTGTGAGTGTTCACGGGCTGGAAATAAGTTTATGGATGTTAAATTTGACATAAACAGACTTAAAACCAGTTCAGTGTTCATGGGCTGATAAGTTCTCAGATGCAAAATTCTAGATAAAATGCTTTAAATTCTTCTAAATTCTAGATAAACAGACTTAAAACCAGTTTAGGATTAGTGTGAATGGACTCTAGTCAAGTTAAGATGACTTGAATAAAGAAAGTTTTACCATGATTTGAGTAAATTTCATTTGAAAAGTAAAATGATCTACAGTGGAACAAGACGTTTTGTACTGAAAATATGAAAATATGTCTGGCTACACTTAAAATACAAAAAACAACAACTTTTTGTGCTTAAGGTAAAAAACAAAATCCAATGTTGCTTGAAGAAAATCACACTTATTCCACTGGTAGATCATTTCACTTGATTGAATCAGATTGAATCCACTCAAATAAAGTAAAATATTTTTAAATTAAGTCATTTTACTTATCTAGAGATTGTTTTTTGCTGATAATAAATTCAAAGATGCAAAATTCTAGATATAAGTTATTGAAATCAGTCTTAGATGATAGTTAAGGGTCTAACGATATCCAAGTGTCACGATACGGTCACGGTCTGAACCTCACGGTACAATATTCATTGCGATATCGTGGGAAAACTCACGATATTACGATATTCTACAGAATAACAAGATTGACAAACGCCTTCAAGACAAGACGGGAATGACCTAAAACAAGAATGTTTTAAGACAGACCAGTGTCGCGTCGTAGCACTCGAGACAGGTCTTGGACTGGTTTCTGGATCCTGTGGTCTTGTCCTGGTCTCTGGATCCTGTGGTCTTGTCCTGGTCTCTGGATCCTGTGGTCTTGGACTGGTCTCTGGATCCTGTGGTCTTGGACTGGTCTCTGGATCCTGTGGTCTTGTCCTGGTCTCTGGATCCTGTGGTCTTGGACTGGTCTCTGGATCCTGTGGTCTTGTCCTGGTCTCTGGATCCTGTGGTCTTGTCCTGGTCTCTGGATCCTGTGGTCTTGGACTGGTCTCTGGATCCTGTGGTCTTGTCCTGGTCTCTGGATCCTGTGGTCTTGTCCTGGTCTCTGGATCCTGTGGTCTTGGACTGGTCTCTGGATCCTGTGGTCTTGTCCTGGTTTCTGGATCCTGTGGTCTTGGACTGGTCTCTGGATCCTGTGGTCTTGTCCTGGTCTCTGGATCCTGTGGTCTTGGACTGGTCTCTGGATCCTGTGGTCTTGTCCTGGTCTCTGGATCCTGTGGTCTTGGACTGGTCTCTGGATCCTGTGGTCTTGGACTGGTCTCTGGATCCTGTGGTCTTGTCCTGGTTTCTGGATCCTGTGGTCTTGGACTGGTCTCTGGATCCTGTGGTCTTGGACTGGTCTCTGGATCCTGTGGTCTTGTCCTGGTTTCTGGATCCTGTGGTCTTGTCCTGGTCTCTGGATCCTGTGGTCTTGTCCTGGTCTCTGGATCCTGTGGTCTTGTCCTGGTCTCTGGATCCTGTGGTCTTGTCCTGGTCTCTGGATCCTGTGGTCTTGTCCTGGTCTCTGGATCCTGTGGTCTTGTCCTGGTCTTGGTCTCTTACAACACTCAAAGTCTTGAACACCGTCTGAACATGTGTATTGTTCTCATTCTTACCAGATTATAGATATAAAAACTGAAGAAAAAACGGAATATTTTCTTGAAATACGATCAATAATCTTACATATTTCTCCTTTTTTAGTATAAATCCTTTAAATTAAGATTAATATGATTGTTTTGTCAAGCTTTAAGATAATAAATCTTGGTTTTATTAACTCTGCAGTTTGCACCTTTAACAAAGTCTTTGGTGTGTTTCGCGTGCGGATCATTTTCCTTGGAATTCTCTCAGAGGAAATGTCTGCGTGACCTGGAACCAAGCGTTTTGTATAACGAGGATTTCAACTGGACAGATTTTTCCGACTCTTTTCTTCTTGCTGATGAAATTGGACGGAGATTTGGAGCTTTGGAGTTTCGGATTCGGGCGATGAGTTTCGTCACAGCTTTCGTCAGATGATTCTCTGGATGAAGAAGATCCTGCCTCAAAGATCCAGGACAGATCAAAGTTTCCGCAGGTTTGGAGCCCGGAATTATCTGTTATTATTATCGTCCGTGAAGGAGCCGAGGCTCATCCTGCTGTTTTCCATCGTCACAAATAAAAGAAGGTTTGATTTCAGAATTTATATGTAAAAAAAAATAATAATTATAATGACAAAAACGGCACTAAACCAGGACTAAACCAGAACTAAACCAGGACTAAACCAGGACTAATCAAGCACTCAACCAGAACTAATCCAGGACTACACCAGGATTTAAACCAGAAGTAATCCAGGATTAAACAGGACTAAACCAGGACTAAACCGGGACTAAACCAGAAATAATCAAGGACGAAACCAGAACTAATCCAGGACTAATCAAGGACTAAATCAGGATTTAAACCAGAAGTAATCCAGGACTAAACAGGACTATACCAGGACTAAACCAGCACTAAATCAGGACTAATCCAGGACTAAACCAGGCCTAATCTTGGCCTAGACTAGGACTACTTCAAGACTAACAGAACTAATCCAGGACTAAACCAGGTCTAATTCAGAAGTAAACCAGGCGTAATCTTGGCCTAAACCAGAACTACACCAGGACTAACCCAGAACTAACTCAGGACTAACCCAGGACTAAACCAAGACTAAACCTGAACTAAACCAGCCCTAATCTTGGCCAAACCAGGACTAAACCGGGACTAAACCAGGACTAAAACTTAGCTTTTTCCTGCTTTTACCACATAAACTTTGGGCATAAATGTCCCTCATAAATGCCGTCCACTCACAGGCGGCGTAAAAATTCTTAAACTTCTTCTGAATCGACTTTTTTGAGTTCTCGTTTCCGGGAATACAACCCCAGACCTCTCCATCAGCACCGTTTCCGTGCCGGGAAGCGTCTTATGTAAGTTTTTGTGTTCGCTGGAAGCTTCTGCGCTTTAGTGAGTCGGGTCATTAACTCTGGGAGCGTTTGAGTGGAAAACCTCCCGTGTGTTTGTTTTGTGTAAGAGGCTGAAGCCGAGTCTGGTCCACGGAACATCTGAGTCACCGGAGAAGGACTCCACCTCTGCCCCGCGGGGTCTCCGGTCTCCTCCGGGTGAAGTCGGCAAGTTAAAGAGGAACTCCGGCACGTCTGAAGCTAAAGTCCGTCGCTAGAGGTGGTGGAATTCTGTCAGAAGCCAAAAAACGGCACAGATCAGTGTTTCCTCGGTGGAGATCTCACTGTAGCAGTGAGTCTGTCAAGGCAACAAACTAGTGTAGTGATGGGGGCAAGTTCTGAACTTCCACATAAAACTGAAGAAGCTTAACACCACTTTAACCCATCTTACAACAGCCACGAGTCCAACAAACAAAACGCTCTGCCTGGTTCACTCATTAGTGTCTGGAAACGTTAGAAAACAACTTTATAATCACCTTACACTTCCCTCTGTTGATTTCCCACTGCACAGGCCAAAGCCCAAAAGACTCGATCGCCGATGTCGTTTCTGATCCCGCTTATTTACTGGTGAATTATATTTTTTGAAAAACGCTAAAAAAATACATTCCTGAACCATTTTGTTGGCCTGTGCAGTGGGAAATCTGCTTCTGTTCACAGGCGTTTGTGTAGCTTAAAAATACCTTCACAAACTTATATTAGCATCATACTGTGAGTGGGCTCGCCTCTCCACAGGTCTGACCTATAACTGGGCCTGGTGGAGTCGCCCGATTGTTTCCATGGAGACAGAGAAGCTGAATGCCATACTGTGGAACATTCTGGGCATAGCATAATATACATGACATAATAATAAAATAATACAGATTTTCAGGGAGTTTTCATCCGGTTTGTTTGATGGAAATGTTATGTTAAATTCTTCTGTACTTTTAACTCTTTTGGTGAAATATAATAAATTTAAATTAAATAAAATAAGTAAAACCCCGGTCCAGACCCCGGTCCAGAGCCCGGTCCAGACCCCGGTCCAGACCCCGGTCCAGACCGTCGTGTTCCTCCACACTGTGAGTTTGTGGTGGTTCTCGTAGGTTTTACAGCCTCTCACAGACACTAACTCCACTTCCTCTGAGCCCATTAAACTCCAGACACATCAGACCTAATGTTCCACTGAGACCAGGTCTGGGTCTAGACCAGGATCTGGGTCTAGACCAGGATCTGGGGATAGACCAGGTCTGGGTCTAGACCAGGATCTGGGTCTAGACCAGGTCTGGGTCTAGACCAGGATCTGGGTCTAGACCAGGATCTGGGTCTAGACCAGGATCTGGGGATAGACCAGGATCTGGGTCTAGACCAGGATCTGGGGATAGACCAGGTCTGGGTCTAGACCAGGATCTGGGTCTAGACCAGGATCTGGGGATAGACCAGGATCCAGACCAAAGAGCAGAGACTAGACCAGAGACCAGACCAGAGACCAGGGACTAGACCAGAGACTAGACCAGAGACCAGGGACTAGACCCGAGACTAGACCAGAGACCAGACCAAAGTCTAGACCAGAGACCAGGGACTAGACCAGAGACTAGACCAGGGACTAGACCAGAGACTAGACCAGAGACCAGGGACTAGACCAAAGACTAGACCAGAGACTAGACCAGAGAACAGACCAGAGACCAGGGACTAGACCAGAGACTAGACCAGAGACTAGACCAGAGACCAGGGACTACACCAGAGACCAGGGACTAGACCAAAGACTAGACCAGAGACTAGACCAGAGAACAGACCAGAGACCAGGGACTAGACCAGAGACTAGACCAGAGACTAGACCAGAGACCAGGGACTACACCAGAGACCAGGGACTAGACCAGAGACTAGACCAGAGACTAAACCAGAGACCAGAGACTAGACCAGAGACCAGGGACTACACCAGAGACCAGGGACTAGACCAGAGACTAGACCAGAGACTAAACCAGAGACCAGAGACTAGACCAGAGACCAGGGACTAGACCAGAGACTAGACCAGAGACCAGACCAAAGTCTAGACCAGAGACCAGAGACTAGACCAGAGACCAGGGACTAGACCAGAGACTAGACCAGAGACCAGACCAAAGTCTAGACCAGAGACCAGAGACGAGACCAGAGACTAGAGCCCATAGACCCCGTATAGTCCTGGTCCTGATCCGTTAGTCCAGAACAGTGGGTCCTTTGTGGATCAGTGGGACCGGGGCAGGTCCTCATCAGGATTCTGTTCACACTCGGGGATAAAGCTCAGGCTGGACTCACATTAAAGGGGGAGGATGTGAAATGTTCCTGACTGAGCTTTAGTTTAGCGTAAAGTCGTTTCCTCCAAAAATACACCTGGAGTCACGTTGTTTCCACAGTCGGGAGGATTTTTAAACAGTCGTACTTTCCCCACATACTTTTTTATTCTTTCTACTTGTACTTTTAATAATATTATTTTATGAAGTACAATTTTCTTTTCTCAGATCTGTTCTGATGTCGTTTCCTCGTCACAAACAGACCTGGAGTTGTGTTTTGTTTCATTCACACGCTGTAAATTTCTCTGATCAGGCCAAGATTTTCAAATTTAAATCAGGTTCTTTATTTTGTTTTCAGATTTATTCTCGACTCGTTCAGTTTACGCTTCATTCTCGTCGTTTATTTTAAGAGAACCTGTCAAGTAAAACCAGAAGTAATCCAGGACTAATCCAGAACTAATCCAGAACTAAACCAGGACTAAACCAGAACTAAACTAGAAATAATATAGGACTAAACCAGAACTAAAACAGGAATAATCTAGGACTAAATTCGGACTAAACCAGAACTAAACCAGGAATAATCCAGGACTAAACCAGAAGTAGACCAGGAATAATCCAGGACTAAACCAGAACTAAACCAGGAATAATCTAGGACTAAATTAGGACTAAACCAGAACTAAACCAGGAATAATCCAGGACTAAACCAGGACTAAACCAGAACTAAATCAGAAATAATCCAGGACTAAACCAGAACTAAAGCAGGAATAATCCAGGACTAATCCAGAACTAAACCAGGACTAATCCAGGACTAAACCAGAACTAAAGCAGGAATAATCTAGGACTAAATTAGGACTAAAACAGAACTAAACCAGGAATAATCCAGGACTAAACCAGAACTAAACCAGGAATAATCTAGGACTAAATTAGGACTAAACCAGAACTAAACCAGGAATAATCCAGGACTAAACCAGAACTAAACCAGGAATAATCTAGGACTAAATTACGAGTAAACCAGAACTAAACCAGGAATAATACAGGACTAAACCAGAACTATCCATCCATCCCATCCATCTTCTCCCGCTTAATCCGGCTGGGTCGCGGGGGCAGCGTGCTGCCCAATACTCATAGCACCTGACCCCCCCTATGACCCCCTCTGCAGGTGGTGAGCCCACAGGAGGGTGGACAACATGGTCCTTGATGTTAGTTCATAGGGGTGCTGCATGTTTTGAGTTGATGGGGGAAACCGGAGTACCCGGAGGAAACCCATCCAGACACGGGGAGGAACATGCAAACTCCACACAGAAAGGCCCGGGCGACCCGGGGATCAAACCCGCAACCTTCTTGCTGTGAGGCCTGAGTGTTGCCACTCAGCCACCGTGCCGCCTAAACCAGGAATAATCTAGGACTAAATTAGGACTAAACCAGAACTAAACCAGGAATAATCCAGGACTAAATTAGGACTAAACCAGGAATAATCTAGGACTAAATTAGGACTAAACCAGAACTAAACCAGGAATAATCCAGGACTAAATTAGGACTAAACCAGAACTAAACCAGGAATAATCCAGGACTAAACCAGAACTAAACCAGGAATAATCTAGGACTAAATTAGGACTAAACCAGAACTAAACCAGGAATAATCCAGGACTAAACCAGAACTAAACCAGGAATAATCTAGGACTAAATTAGGACTAAACCAGAACTAAACCAGGAATAATCTAGGACTAAATTAGGACTAAACCAGGAATAATCCAGGACTAAACCAGAACTAAACCAGGAGTAAACCAGAAGTAAACCAGAACTAAACCAGAAATAATCCAGGACTAATCCAGGACTAAACTAAGATTAAATCAGGTCTACCCTAAAGCACTTCTGACCACTTCAGACTGGGAAACAGGAGCTGCATTAGCCCAGGACTAAACCAGGTCTAACCCAGGACTAAACCAGGTCTAACCCAGGCCTAATCCAGAACTAAACCTGGTCTAATCTTGTCCTAAACCAGGACTACAGTGTCTCCAGTAAAATGATCTTGCTGCAGGACAGATCATTTTACTACGTTTAAGTCATTGTCTGACAGATTGAAGTGTTTCGATCTTGCATTTTGGCTCAGCTTTTTTGCAGCGTCCACAGACTTCTCTCAAACAGAAAACGCTCTGCTCCACCTCGTGATGTCATGTGGTGATACAGGAAGTGCTCCACTGTGTTTTTAAACTCCTCACACCTTCACTAGAATCATTCAGAATCATCATTTCAGCTCTGGAATGACCGATCTCGACTGGACTAAAGGTAAAAAAGGAGCTGTCAAACTTGAAAACTAACACTTCATGACATCACAAGGTGGAACAGAGCGTTTAGAGCTTTGGAGATGTGCACAGACTGACTTAAAAAAATGTGTGAATGAACCAAAACACGACTCCAGGTCTGTCTGTGCGGAGGAAGCGACGTTGGAGATCAGAAAACCGCCTCATTTCGGCCGTTTCTTCTTCAGGCTGTGAATGAGTTAAATCAGTTTGTTTTTCTGCACCTCTTTCACCACAGCCTCTGTTTTTATTCTGCGACTTCCTTTATTGTTGCCACTTCCTGTTTCTCTTCGGGTTACAACACAAATTGCTCGTTTCAGTCGCTCCGTGCAGTCGCTCACCCACAGAAACACACAGAAATCCAGAAATCGAACAGAAGTCGACACCGTGAAACCCAAATAACAACAAATACGGTCAAAATGATCAGATTTGTGTTTTTGTATTTTGTAAAATCAGCTCTTGAGGTCAAATAAGTAAACAAAAAGATTCTAAATTCCAGAGTGGAGGCAAAAGTGAAGCGGAACATGATGTGATTTTAATGGGAAAACTGGGATTAACTTCAGAATATCACAAATTATGAAAAATCAAGGACAGTTTAGCAAATAAAAACCCCTCAGACACATATGAGTGAGACCAGAGCGCCGATTAAAAACATTTACAATCGTGTTTTACGTTATTTGTTTATTTGACGAGAGTTTGTGATCGATACGAAATCCAAATTTTGAGGTTTTACTGGACAAATCCTGACGAAATGTTGAGCCCACAACAGTTTTTCACTTCATCTACAGAAATATCACACAGACCTGATACAGTCCTGGTTTAGTCCTGATTTAGTCCTAGTTTAGGTCTGGTTTAGACCTGGTATATTTCTGTTTTAGCCCTACTTGAGTTCTGGTTTAGACCTGAAATTGTCCAGGTTTTCCTTAGTTTAGACCTGGTTTAGTTCTGGTTTAGACCTGAAATAATCCTGGTTTAGACCTGGTTTAGACCTGAAATAATCCTGGTTTAGACCTGGTTTAGCCTAGTTTAGTTCTGGTTTAGTCCTGGTTTAGACCTGGTTTAGACCTGGTTTAGACCTGGTTTAGACCTGGTTTAGACCTGGTTTAGTTCTGGTTTAGACTTGGTTTAGACCTGGTTTAGTCCTGGTTTAGACCTGGTTTAGACCTGGTTTAGCCTAGTTTAGTTCTGGTTTAGACCTGGTTTAGACCTGGTTTAGTCCTGGTTTAGACCTGGTTTAGACCTGGTTTAGACCTGGTTTAGTCCTGGTTTAGACCTGGTTTAGACGTGGTTTAGACCTGGTTTAGACCTGGTTTAGACCTGGTTTAGACCTGGTTTAGACCTGGTTTAGTTCTGGTTTAGTCCTGGTTTAGACCTGGTTTAGACCTGGTTTAGACCTGGTTTAGACCTGGTAATATAAATCATCAAAAATTATACTTTTTGTAAAGTCCAAATACTATTTTAAGGATAGAAAACAGTATTTTTTCCATCCTTCTTAACAGAGAAGCAAAATTCAAAATTGTTGCTTATTTTTTGTTTTAATGTCATAAAACCTTCAGCCTTTAGGGCGACTCGTCCGTTAATCATAGTAAATATTTTATGTTCGCTTCATTTTGCCTCCAACTTCCAGAATTCTGAACATTCTGAAGACAAATATTATTTTTATTTCTCAAAACTACCGCAAAAACAAACATTATTACTGTGAGCGGGGCCACTTCTCCACAGATCTGACCTGTGATCTGTTAAATTAAATGCCAAACCTCTACCAGAAAAGTTACACACTGCGGCTTTAAGTCAAGTTATTTTATTTCCTTTCCAAATTCCCAACACGATCAAGCACCGTTTTGTTAAAGTTTTAGATTTTTTATTAATTATTTTCTGTGTCTCGTTGCTGTTGATACTTTGCAGCGACCTCCCGCTGGGGGTGTTCTGCATGTATGTCCGTGGCGGAATGCTGAGCGGTTGCCACAGTGACACAAACAGAGCCGCAGAAGGCCGTGTTTTCCCTCCCGTGGACCTGGTGCGATCGTGTGTCGGGGTTTGGCCCCGAGCGAGGCGCAAAGGAAAGAAACGTGCTGCAGAAGGAGTGATGTAAGAGGAGAAAAAGAAGAGAGGAGAGGAGAGGGGGAGGAGAGGAGAGGGGGAGGAGAGGGGGAGGAGAGGGGGAGGAGAGAGGGAGGAGAGGAGAGAGGGAGGAGAGGAGGAGGAGAGGAGAGGGGGAGGAGAGAGGAGAGGAGAGGAGAGGGGGAGGAGGAAGGAAGGAGGAGGAGAGGAGAGAGGAGGAGGAGAGGAGAGGAGGAGAGGGGGAGGAAGGAAGGAGAGGAGAAGGAGGAGAAGAGAGAGGGAGGAGGAGGAGAGGAGAAGAGGAGGAGAGAGAGGGAAGAGGAGGAGAGGAGAAGAGGAGGAGAGGAGAGGAAGGAGGGAGGAGAGAGGAGAGAAGGGAGGGAAGACGAGTGGAAAGAGAAGGGAGAAGAGGAGTAAGTGGATGTAGAAAAGTAAGAGAAAGGAGAGAGAAAGAGAAGGGAGAGAAGAAAGGGAGGAGGGAGAAAGTGGGAGAGGAGAACAGGAGGGAGGGAGAGAGATAGAGAGAAGGAAGAGTGGAAGACAGGAGGAGAAAGTGAAGAACAAAGAGGAGTGAGGGAAGTATAGAACCGTAAGAGAGGAAAAAGAAAGAGAAGGGAGAGGAGAAAGAGGAAAGAGAAAGGGAGGAAGGAGGAAAAGAAGAGAGAGAAGAAAAAGGAAGCAAACAGAGGAGGGAGAGAGGGTGGAAAAGAGGGAGAGGAGGAGGGAGAGGAAAGAAAGAGGGAAGAGGGGAAGACGGGGGAAAAGAGAAGCGAGAAGGGGTAGTATAGAAAAGTAAGAGAGAAAAAAGAGAAAAAGAAGGGAGAGAGGGAGTGGAGAGGAGACAAAGGAGGGAAGGGGAGGAGGAGAGAAGGAAGACGGGAGAGAACAAGAAGGGGGAAGAGGAGTAAAGGGAGTATAGAGGAGTAAGAGAGGAGAGAGAAAGAGAAGGGAAAGTGGAGAGAGAGGAGAAGAGAGGGGAGGGAGAGAAAGAAGATAGAGGAGGAGAGAGAGAGAGGGGCGAGGACAAAAGAGAGAGAAAGGAGGGAGAGAAGAGAAAGAGGAATAACAGGAGGGAGAAAGAGAAGGAAGAGAGAAGAGAAAGAAGAGGAAGAGAAAGGTTGAAGAGGGAAAGAGAGAAATGAGAAAAAGGAGGGAGAGGAGGATTAGGGGAAAGGGTGAGAGAGAAGGGGGGAAGAATAGGTAAAGGAGTTTTTTTAATCACTGCATTTCTACAGCGCCTTTTCAAGACACTCAAAAACGAGAAAAGAGGAGAGAAAAGAGGAGAGGAAAGAGGAGAGAAAAGAGGAGAGGAAAGGAGAGATGGATGGATGATGGACGAGGGGTCAGGTGATCCTCTCTCTGCTCCAGATGGTTCACATTTACCCCCTGAAAATGCCCCGATGGAGAGAATAATGCAGGTAATGGAGCTCCGCTGGGCCTCTCCTTCTCCTCCTCCTCCTCCTCCTCCTCCTCTCTCTCTCTCTCCCTTTTACTTGCTCTCGCTCCCTTGTTTTCACTCTCTCTCTCTCTCTCTCTCTCCATCTTGTCTCTCTCTTCTCACCCTCTCTCTCTTTCTTCCTTCTGTCCTTCCCTTACACACCGTCTTTCTCTCTTTTTCTCTCCCTCTCCCCTCTCACCCTCCCTTTTTCACTTGCTCATCCGTTATTTCTGCCCTCCCTTACTCTCTCTTTCTCCCTGTCGTGTCTCTCTCTTCTCACCCTTTCTCTTTCATTTGCTCCTTCTTTCTTTCTTCCCTTACTGTCTCGTCTCTCTCTTGTCTCTCTCATCTCTCTCTTTCTTGTCACTCTCTTTCATCTCTTTTTTGTCTTTTTCTCTGTCTTTCTTTCTCTCTTGTCTCTCTTCTCTCTTTCATCTCTTTTCTCATTCTCTTGTCCTTCTCTTTCTTTCTCTCTCTTGTCTCTCTCTCTCATCTTTTTCTCTCATCTCTCCTTCTCATCTCTCTCTCCCTCTCTTCTCTTTTTCTCTTGTCTCTCTCGTCTCTCTCATGTCTCTTTTTCTCTCTCTCTCATTTCTTTCTCTCTCTCTCATTTCTTTCTCTCTCTCATTTCTTTCTCTCTCTTGTCTCTTTCTTTCTCTCTTCTCTCTCGTCTCCTTCTCCTCTCTGCTCTCACCCTCTCTCTTTCCCTTTCTCCTCGTTGAAGTTGCAGGTTTGAATCCCTCTCTCCTCCTGTCCTGTCCTGTCCCGTCCCGTCTCTCTGTCTGTCTCTCTGTCTGTCTCTCTGTCTGTCTCTCTGTCTGTCTCTCTCTCTGTCTCTCTCTCTGTCTCTCTCTGTCTGTCTCTCTCTCTCTCTGTCTGTCTCTCTCTGTCTCTGTCTCTCCGTCTCTGTCTCTCTGTCTCTCTCAACACAAAGAAAATGTGACGTTACTGACTCACATTTGTGCTAAGTGCAGAACAGTTTTCCTTAATTACCGTAAAATACCAATTAATCTCCTTTTAAACGCTGGGTGCAGGTGTATATTTGTATATTTGTGTATTTGTACATTTGTACATTTGTTTATTCTGATAAATAAGCGTCGGTTCCAAATAAACGGTGAGTCTAATGTCGGTGCTGAAGACAGAAGTGGAGCTGCAGCGACAGGAGCAGGACTGACGCTGCGTCGTCTCTACACAAACCAAACCTAAAACCACACGGCTCATTTGCATAAACTATAAGCGCTGAAAATCACAGCTGCTCCTCCTGATGCGGTGGATGAACGTTCTCGCTCTGCTGCTCCGCACTCGCTGCGTCTGTCGTCTGTTTGGATAAAGAAACGTCTGCGTGTTGTGGAGGGTTTGAGCGACTTTCTGTGATTCAGGAGTCGCTTTCACATGTGGGAAACTCTCCTGAAACGCTCCGGAGAGATTCTGACGGAATGTTTCAGGTGAACTCGCCTACGTCTGTGCAGAAAGTCGCCTGAATTATCTTAAACCAGAGATGTCCCAGTAGGTTTGGGCGGTAATCCAGTTTCCTGCAGTATCATAACGTATCATCAGTATCAGTTTCATCACCGTCATTATAAAAATGTGCATCAGGAGCTAAACCCACAGCAGGACTTTCTCCCTCCGCTCTCTCTCCTCTTCAAACGTGGTTTTGCTCAGAGATTTCCATCCACACGCAGCGAGGGAGAAGAAAAAAACCCGACTGACGCTTCGTGTGTGACGTTGAGCCCAAAAGTTTGTGATGGAGACGTTTTATTGAAGCCGAGAGGGCACGAGGCTGAAGAGGAGAAAGTTCCCGAGGGCGAAGTCAGACTTTCACGGAGGAGACGGAAAAGCCCAATTTATGGTTCTGATCCAAACGTGTACAACATGCTAAGTTTTGATCGCCTAATTCAATTTTCAAATTCACGCACTACCTTCAAAATGGTCAATAATATCGCTCCACCTCCATTAAAGAAATTAATTCAACTGTGTTCGGAAAAAAACAACTCGAACAACCAGGTCCACGTCTCATAAAAATGGCATCGTCCCGAAAAGTTGCTCCTTTTCATTGAAAACCATCAGACAGTGGAACCAGCTCCTGACACTCTGAAACTGTCTGTAGATTTACAAACTTTTTCTTGAGACATTAAAAAAACATTTTCTCAATAATCAGCTGTGCCACATTGGCCCTGATGCTGTGTTTACTTTTCCTGTGTTTTGCTCACTGTAGATTTGTATTGAGGATTCTTAATATCCATCCATCCATCTTCTTCCTCTTATCCGGGGCCGAGTCGCGGGGGCAGCAGTCTAAGCAGGGGCTCCCAAGCTTCCTTCTCCCCAGCCACTTCCTCCAGCTCCTCCTGGACCCTGAGGTTCCCAGGCCGAGAGACATAGTCCCTCCAGCGTGTCCTGGGTCTTCCCCGGGGCCTCCTCCCGGTGGGACATGAACACCTCCTGAGGGAGGCGTCCAGGAGGCATCCGGACCAGATGCCAGAGCCTCAACTGCTCCTCTCGAAGTGGAGGAGCAGCGACTCTACTCCGAGCTCCTCCCGTGTGACCAAGCTCCTCACCCTATCTCTAAGGGAGCGCCCGGCCACTCTGCGGAGGAAACTCATTTCGGCCGCTTGTATCCGCGATCTCGTTCTTTCGGTCATTACCCAGAGCTCATGACCACAGGTGAGGGGAGGAACGTAGATTGAGGTAAATCGAGAGCTTCGCCTTTCGGCTCAGCTCCTCTTCACCACAACAGTGATACAGCGACTGCATCACTGCCGACGCTGCACCGATCCACCTGTCAATCTCACGCTCCATCCTCCCCTCACTCGTGAACAAGACCCCGAGATACTTGAACTCCTCCACCTGAGGCAGAGACTCCCCACCCGCCCGGAGAGGGTGGGTGATTCTTAATATTGAGTAAGTATTTTTATGAATGAGCAAATGGTCATTTTGGTGTGATCTGTTTTACTGTTGTGCACACGGGGACTGCAGATGGAAAGTAGCTTCAGTTAAATCTGGTCCAAAACGTCTCTTTTCTTTGTGAGGTTAATGTTTTTGTACATTGTCCCTGACAAATAAATAATAAACTAAACTGAATTTAACTTGTGCACCGACGCACAGCGTCCACGTCACCGCTCTACATTTCCTCCTCATTCTAGACTTTGAGTAATAATGTGTTTAATGCAGCTTTGGCACATTTGTTTACGTTTTACACAAACCAAACTTCAAACCTCATGGCTCATTTGCATACAGCTCATTTGCATACACCTCATTTGCATACAGTATAAGCGCTGATAAAAACAGCTCGTGATGTGATCGAAAGTTTGGTTTGATCAGAACTTGTGCCTCGTCTCCAAATATAAAGCTGCGACTCTGTTTCTGAACGGTACAAAATCATTCTGAATTAGTCGCAGTAAGACCGTAAACCCCGGGAAAATGCTGAGACGGTTTAACGGTATCAAAATTTGGAAACCGCCCAATCATATGTCCCGTTTTTTTTTTATTTTTAAACTCTGGTCCTTCTGTGATCTCCGGAGCTCTTCCTCCTGCAGGTCTGTGTGGGTGGAGTGGAGCTGGGGGTCTGAGCTGAGCCTTTAAATCCTGCACTTCCCTTTTCCCCGACTGTCTGAGCTCCACATGTGCAGGTGAGGGGGCAGAAGAGGGGGCGGGAGAAGGGGGCAGAAGAGGGGGCAGGAGGAGGGGGCAGAAGAGGGGGCAGGTGAGGGGGCAGAGGCGGGAGGGCATCAGGGGCTCCGGGGCGCTCACACAAAGGCCCTTCATGCTCCACATCTGGCCCAGCGGAGCGTCCGGGTAATGGGGGTCTCTGTTATGTAATTGGGCCCTTGATCCGGAGCATAATCCTGAGCCGAGTGTTATGTTCAAGGCCTAACGAACGTCTGGCTCCAATCAGGTCGCTATGGCGATACATGTTTAAAGAAAATGTGCGTAAGTGGAACATTTGCAAATGCTCAAGTCAGTGGTAATACGTGAATTTATGCACATCGTCACTGGCCACGTGTACATGATGTTTTTGAATTCTGAATTAAATAGTTTGATTTTTTTTTTTAATTCTCCTTCAAGTTTACATGGAAATAATGATTCTGAATTGAAGTTTCCATGGAAAACACAATAAATCGTCTTTATTTAATTCTGCTCAGCGTGTGGGGAAGGTTCTGATTGGACAGCGACACAAACGTATTTACGTCTTTGGGAAGAAAACCCACACTTCAGCTGCTCCCGGCGATATTCTACAGAATAAGACATAACATGTTTGACCAGTCATTTGGTACATTTACTGCCATTAGTGGTTTAGTCCTGGTTTAGTTCTGGTTTAGCCCTGGTTTAGTCCTGCTTCAGTCCTGGTTTAGTCCTGGTTTAGCCCTGGTTTAGCCCTGGTTTAGTCCTGGTTCAGTCCTGGTTCAGTCCTGGTTCAGTCCTGGTTCAGTCCTGGTTTAGTCCTGGTTCAGTCCTGGTTCAGTCCTGGTTTAGTCCTGGTTCAGTCCTGGTTTAGTCCTGGTTCAGTCCTGGTTCAGTCCTGGTTCAGTCCTGGTTTAGTCCTGGTTCAGTCCTGGTTTAGTCCTGGTTCAGTCCTGGTTCAGTCCTGGTTTAATCCTGGTTCAGTCCTGGTTCAGTCCTGGTTCAGTCCTGGTTCAGTCCTGGTTTAGCCCTGGTTTAGTCCTGCTTCAGTCCTGGTTTAGTCCTGGTTTAGCCCTGGTTTAGCCCTGGTTTAGCCCTGGTTTAGTCCTGGTTCAGTCCTGGTTCAGTCCTGGTTCAGTCCTGGTTCAGTCCTGGTTTAGTCCTGGTTTAGTCCTGGTTCAGTCCTGGTTCAGTCCTGGTTTAGTCCTGGTTCAGTCCTGGTTCAGTCCTGGTTCAGTCCTGGTTCAGTCCTGGTTCAGTCCTGGTTTAGTCCTGCTCTGTACAAATGAGTTTGTTCTTCAGGACAATGTCCAAAACCACAACACAAGATTAAGCCCTTTTTTTTCCCCGAGGGGAAAAAGTCACAATTAAAGCTGCACTGTGTCACTTTTTTGATTGAGGGTCTGTCACCTGCTTGTTTCCATGGATAAGTCATTGCTCTGCCTGGAATGTTCCACAGTGTGACTTTAAACAGCTCTACTTTACATTTATTTAATCACAGGTGGTTTTAAAGCTCAAAAATCCCTACAAAAACACATTCTGACTGTGAGCGGAGTCGCCTCTCCACAGATCTGACCCGGGACTTGGTCTGGTTTGGACTCCGTGAATGTAGAAAGGGTTTTAATGCCGTACTGTGGAACATTCCACACAGAGCAATAACATCTCCATGGAGAAAAGCGTTAAAATGACGAATCCTCCAGCAGACACATCCGCCCCGGAGCGTTTCCCATTCGCATGTGGGGAAGAGTTTGGGAATCTTAGGTCTGCTGCTCCGGGCGGGAATAGAAGCTCGTCCTGGGAGATCGGGTTTTCCACTCTGCAGATCCCGTCCTGCCGTAACCGTAGACGACGTGCGAGTGAAAACAGGAGTAAAATGTGAGAGGAGCGTCGAGCCGGAGGAAAAACACAGCACAATAGAGCCAATAAATCACAGGATAACTGCTCCCCCACCTGCCCCGCCACATCTGCCCCCGACACAACCTGCCCCGACCCCCACCTGCCCTGACCCGCCACATCTGCCCCGCCACATCTGCCCCCGACACAACCTGCCCCGACCCCCACCTGCCCCGACCCGCCACATCTGCCCCGACCCACATCTGCCCCCGACCCACATCTGCCCCGACCCACATCTGCCCTGACACATCTGCCCCCGACCCACATCTGCCCCCGACCCACATCTGCCCCCGACCCACATCTGCCCCGACACATCTGCCCCCGACCCACATCTGCCCCCGACCCACATCTGCCCCCGACCCGCCACATCTGCCCTGCCACATCTGCCCCGACCCGCCACATCTGCCCCGCCACATCTGCCCCCGCCACATCTGCCCCCGACACATCTGCCCCCGACACATCTGCCCCGACCCGCCACATCTGCCCCGCCACATCTGCCCTGACACATCTGCCCTGACACATCTGCCCCCGACCCACATCTGCCCCTGACCGACATCTGCCCCCAACCCACATCTGCCCCTGATACAACCTGCCCCCAACACATCTGCCCCGACCCATAACTGCACCAACCCACATCTGCCCCTGACACATCTGCCCCGACCCATAACTGCACCAACCCACATCTGCCCCCAACACATCTGCCCCGACCCATAACTGCACCAACCCACATCTGCCCCTGACACATCTGACCCCAATCCACCAGGACTAAACACACCACAAAAAAGGATTTTCTAGCATAGTTAAACTGACTTGAATTAAGCAGATTCATCTTAAAAGACCAATTTTAAGATTTTTTTACTTAAGAAGATGCAATTTTTTTTTTACTTGTTTCAGGATATTCCATCCTGATTTATCTTATCTCGATATTACAACTTATTCTAAGCACTTTTTATATTAACTCAGTCCAGGTTAAGCCTCTTTAACTTCCTTCTCAAACCAATGAGGTGAAAAATCTTGCCATAAATACTTGAAACTCGTGTTTTGTATTTTGTCTTGTTTTAAGAAAATTTGGTAAGTGAAAATTTCTTACAGCACTGGCAGAAAATTTGGGGCATTTTTTACCTCAAAATTGGTATTTTTTTCTTATTTTTTGACAGACCATTTTTGCAGTGCAAGGACTAAACCAGGACTAAACTAGGACTAAACCAGGACCAAACCAGTCCAGAATTAAACCAGGACTTCATGGAGACCAAACCAGACCAAGTTCCAGGTCACATCTGTGGAGAGGCGACGCCGCTCACAGTCAGAACGCCTGTTTTTCTCAGGATTTTTGAGCTATTAAACCATAAATGTGACTGAATAAATGTAAAGTGGAGCTGTTTAATGTCACACTGTGGAACATTCCAGGCAGAGCAAAGGCGTATCCATAGAAACAAGCAGGTGACGGACCCCTAACGGAAAAGTTCCACAGTGCAGCTTTAGTGTAACCCGTTTATCTGCGGTCAGGCGGACGGTGACATCACCTCGACTCGTACAGGAAGTTTACTCCGCCAAGGCCGAGCACGCGCCGGCTCACGTGCACGGAGAGCAAGGACGAGAACGGTCTCCCACGGCAACGCAAAACCCCGAAGAAGAGGAGGACGAAGAGAGGGAGAGAGAGACAGACAAAGAGACAGAGAGAGAGAGACAGAGACAGAGACAGAGAGAGACAGAGAGAGAGAGAGAGAGACAGAGAGACACAGAGAGAGAGACAGAGAGAGACAGAGAGAGAGAGACAGAGAGAGAGAGAGAGACAGAGAGAGACAGACAGAGAGAGAGAGACAGAGAGAGACAGAGAGACAGAGAGAGAGAGAGAGAGAGAGAGAGAGAGAGAGAGAGAGAGAGAGAGAGAGAGAGAGAGAGAGACAGAGAGAGAGAGAGAGAGAGAGACAGAGAGAGAGACAGAGAGAGAGAGACAGAGAGAGAGACAGAGAGAGACAGAGAGAGAGAGACAGAGAGAGACAGAGAGAGAGAGACAGAGAGAGAGACAGAGAGAGAGAGACAGAGAGAGAGACAGAGAGAGAGAGACAGAGACAGAGAGAGAGACAGAGAGAGAGACAGAGAGAGAGAGAGAGACAGAGAGAGAGACAGAGAGAGAGAGACAGAGAGAGAGACAGAGAGAGAGAGAGAGAGACAGAGAGAGAGACAGAGAGAGAGAGAGACAGAGAGAGAGAGACAGAGAGAGAGACACAGAGAGAGAGACACAGAGAGAGAGAGAGAGAGAGACAGAGAGAGAGAGACAGAGAGAGACAGAGAGAGAGAGACACAGAGCACAGAGAGAGAGACAGAGAGAGACAGAGAGAGAGAGAGACAGAGAGACAGAGAGAGAGAGACAGAGAGAGAGACAGAGAGAGACAGAGAGAGAGAGACAGAGAGAGAGAGACAGAGAGAGAGAGAGACACAGAGAGACAGACAGAGAGAGACAGAGAGAGAGAGACAGAGGAGGGAAGGAAGGAAGAAGGGAAGGAAGGAATGAAGGAAGGAGGGAGGGGGAGGAGGGAATGAGGGAGGGAAGGTGGGAAAGGAGGAGGGAAGGAAGGAGGGAGGGAATAAAGGAAGGCATGAAGGGAGAGAGGGAGGGAAGGACGGAGGAGGGAAGGAGGGAGAGAAGGAGAGAGGAGGGAAGGAAGGAGGGAAGGAGGGAAGGAGGGATGGAGGAAGGGAAGGATGGAGGGAGGGAAGGAAGGACAGAAGGAGGGAGAGAAGGAGGGAGGGAAGGAGGGAGAGAAGGAGAGAGGGAGGGAAGGAAGGAGTGAGGGAAGGAGGGAGAGAAGGAGGGAGGGAAGGAGGGAGGGAAGGAGGGATGGAGGAAGGGAAGGATGGAGGGAGGGAAGGAAGGAGGGAAGGAGGGAGAGAGGGAGGGAAAGAGGGAAGGATGGAGTGATTCTTTAAAACGCTGAGATAATTTGACTCAGTCTCTTCTAGTTCCAAAACATTCTGTGATTTTGAGTGTGATTCTCAGACCTCGTGAAATGAAATAAAAACAAAACAAAGTCCAGAGTTTGTTGTTTAAAGATTCGTATCAGATTCGTATCAGATTCGTATCAGATTCGTATCAGATGTGTTTGGTTTTAAAACGTTTCCTCGTCACAAACAAACCTGGAGTCGTGTTTGTTTCATTCACACGTTTAAAACACAAACCTGCAGATTTAGAGAAAACAAAACCGCCCACAAACCTTCACCAGAATCACCTGGACCATCTCAGCTCTGATAAAAAGACAAAAGGAAAACAAGTGTTTCCTGCACATTTCTCTGGTCGGGCCAAGATTTTCAAACTTCTGTCAGGTTTTTCATCTTGTTTTCAGATTTATTCTCTCCTCACTCGTTCTGAGACGCTTCATTCTAGTCTAGAGGTCGTTTATTTGAAGAGAACTCGTCCAGTAAAATGATCTCGCTGCAGGAACAGATCATTTCACTACTTTAGTCATTTTCTGATAGATTTAAGTGTGTTTAAGTGCTTTTTTTGCAGTGACATCACACTGAGCGTTTTCAGGCCGACAGAACCACGGCGAAACTCAGAGCCTAAGAGGAACCGAAAAGTTGGTTCCCGACAGGAACCAAGTAAAACTAGTTTTTTCTCAGTGAACCGTGATGAGGTTCATCCAGGTCACACAAGGTAAACAAACATCACGAGGAAGAACATTGGAACCTGCAGATGGAGGAGATTTAACATGTCTCAACCTTCACGTATGACAGGAAACGGTTTAAGTCTACAGAATATTCCGTATCATTCGTCTTACAAATATCCGTGTTCATCTGGTTCCGTCTTTGGACTCGGCGTCGCTGCTGCAGATGTTGTGCTGTAGCTCGGTGCAGATAAATCATGATTTGTCTGAGCACAAACGCTCGCCGTGTCGCTGATGTGATCCGTG
>CM068364.1:7560570-7575570 GCA_034769755.1 Odontamblyopus lacepedii | reverse complement strand
GCTGCAGTAGTTGCAGTAGCTTCAATAGTTGCAGTAGTTGCAGTAGCTGCAGTAGCTGCAGTAGTTGCAGTAGCTGCAGTAGTTGCAGTAACTGCAGTAGCTGCAGTAGTTGCAGTAGTTGCAGTAGCTGCAGTAGTTGCAGTAGTTGCAGTAGTTGCAGTAGTTGCAGTAGCTGCAGTAGCTGCAGTAGTTGCAGTAGTTGCAGTAGCTGCAGTAGCTGCAGTAGTTGCAGTAGTTGCAGTAGTTGCAGTAGCTGCAGTAGTTGCAGTAGTTGCAGTAGTTGCAGTAGATGCAGTAGCTGCAGTAGTTGCTGAGTTTGTTGTAACTTTAATTGAACTTGTGGCTTGGTTCTTCCTCTGGAAGTGAAAGTGAAAATAAATTGTGAGATGTGAGAACGTGTTGTGTGTTCCTCCAGATCAGTGGTTTTTCACCTTGTTGGAGGTACTGAACCCCACTAGTTTCATCTGCGCATTCACCAAACCTTCTTAACTAGAAAAATAAAATGTTTCTTTCAATGTATAATGTGTAATGTATAAATGTAGATCGTGAACTTCAACCACTGTAATTCCTTCTCCACAGGAAAAGTTATTGTTATTTGTAGCTTTTTAAATTGAGCTTTTTATAAGACAAATGTTCCTGTAAATAATGTCGACTGAGATGTGGTTATGAGAGTGAGTCTCTGAACTGCTGCTTTTATTGAGATTGTTTGAGTAATCGCCTTGTATTTTTATTCATGTAAATCAGGGGCTGCAGATGGAAACCAGCTCTTTAGCTCTAATCTGGTGCGGAACATCTCTGTTTTTATGAGCTTAATGTCTCTGTACATTGTCTCTTCAAATAAAGGCTAAACTAAACTAATTTAAACATAGGTGTATATATATTTTACTGGTGCACACATGTGAATCTATATTTCATCCGACCCCTTTCTTTTTTTGCTCGACATAGTTTGTATGAAGGGAAAATATTAAGAAAGAAATGACACGACACCATCACCACAGTCACAGACTATTGCACGTGCAAAATTTCCATCATCCATCTTCTCCCGCTTAATCCAGCTGGGTCGTGGGGGCAGTTCGCCGCCCAATCCTCACAGCACCTGACCCCCTATGAACCCCTCTGCAGGTGGAGCCCACAGGAGGGTGGACGTCATGGTCCTTGATGTTAGTTCAGGTGCTGCATGTTTTGAGTTGATGGGGGAAACCGGAGTACCCGGAGTAAACCCATCCAGACACGGGGAGAACATGTAAACTCCACACAGAAAGGCCCGGGTGACTCGGGGATCGAACCCACAACCTTCTTGCTGTGAGGCCTGAGTGTTGCCACTCAGCCACCGTGACGCCGCAAAATTTCCTACAGAGTCTGACCCTGAACCCCTGGGCTCCATCCAACAGGAGAAGAACCACTGCTCCAGAGGAAACAGATGCAGAGGAACAAACTCCAGGGCTGAAGAGTCTTTGGACGCTTCACCGACTACAGAGGTGAAGTCAGCGTCTCACAGAGAGCTCAGCCACTGGTGAAGCACCGTTAGGAGAAGGAACGCTGCACGGTTATAAAGGTGTATATACAAAAATAAAAATATACTCGGCTCCAGTCAAATGAAGCTCATCGAGGTTTGCAGCAGATTTGGAGCCGAGTTTCATATTTTGAATTCCGACCGCGAGTGTCACGGCAACCAACGAGCCAATCAGGAGCGAGGCTGTTGAAGGTAACGCCCCTTTCCTTAGCAACGCTGTCAATCAAACCTGTTGCTAACACCAGTGGGAGGAGCCTCGGTGAAAGAAGGCATCTGATTGGTTCGTTATTAAAGGTCATATCTTGATTTAGGGACAAAATGACACGAGAAACAGAAAATCTTGAGGAGCCAAAATGCTGAACTCAGTTCTGCAGAATATGAATTGTATTTCTCTTTTTTTAAAAGCAATAAATATCACAGGTAAATGTTATTTGTTTTATTGTCGTGCACACTTGCTCAGGGACTGCAGATGGAAAGGAGCTTCAGCTAAATCTGGTCCAAAGCCTCTCTTCTCTTTGTGACATGAATGTTTTTGTACATTGTCCCTGAAACATAAATAATAAACTAAACTAATTGTTAACGCGCTGGTCAGAGTTTCTGTTATGATGCAGCAATGAAAAAGTAAAGTTGCCTCACAAAAATGTCATAAAAGAACCTCTAGAATAAAATCAATGCAGCTTTAGTCCATGCATGAGGTAAAATGATGAAATATGTTTATTTTGTAATTCAAAATGATCTGAAATGTACCAGTCAGAGTCGACCATGTGCCTTGGACCTGGAACAGGCCCTGGTCTGTGGTTTTACTTCACTGTTCCTCAAACTTTTCTCATCATCTACAACTGAAAACATTTGGTAAATGGAACTTTAAAGGGACAGTTGTGAGTTTTGTTCATAGGTCCTCATTTCCTGGTGATCCAGAGTGTTGGAGACGTGTGGAGACACTTGTTTAAATCTTCCTCCAGTCCTTGTATTTGCAGAGGTGCTGGTGCTAGGCTAGTGCAGGTCAATGGCCACAGTCGTCCTGCCACTAAAAACAGTCTGACCCACTCCACAGACCCGAGGAAAAACTATTAGAACTCCAGACTGTCCCTGTGAACGTCTGTGTCACAGAATCATTTTAGAGTCAAACCGACTGTTGCATTTGAAGGATTTGTGTCTGAGCAGCAGTGAGTTGTTCTTCCTGATAGAAGCTCGGCAGCGGCGACTGATATATGAGAAAATAGAACCTCAACATGCGACGATTCAGGCGACACAAGGTTAGTTTTGTGTAGACAGAGTTTCAGAGTTTCTCAGTACAGTGCATGAGTGTATTTACATTTTAGGGCCGTCAAATCCAATCTGCATTTACATATTTTCTGTTCCCTTATATCTTTTATATCTTTATTTTTTGTTTTAATTCATGAATTAGTGGTTGGCAATAATATAAGTGTGAAACAAGTGCATAATAAAGGAAAACAGTTGCACTCTGCACTAATGTAAGTCGGTAGAGTCACATTTTCTTTGTGTTTTGGTCATTTTTAAGCAGGTTTTCTGTATTTTTCCTAAAGAAATGACAGTTTATTCCTCTCTTTACTGTTAGCAGGGATCAGATTGGTCAAAAATAGGGACACTTTGGACATTTCTTGTATAAAACTGGGACAAATCCCTGCTTTTGGCCAAGTCTCTTCTCTCCTCAAACACGTTCAGGTCCAAAAACATCCACATGAACTATGGTGCTGTGTGTAAGTCTGTCCCAGGTGCTGCCCCCTCGGACCCTTCTGTTCACAGAAAGTCCTTAAACCCACTCGGACCATCGGAGCAGAACTTCACCCACAACAGCTTCAGCTCCAGACGCCGCGCTCCCATTGGCCGCTCCGACTCCCTGTCCAAATCTCTCCTGGTCATGTCCATTATCGCGGCGCCGTGTTTGTTTTCTGTCCGACTCGGAGGTGGATGGACCTGTTGTCAAAACGAGTCCATCTTCAGCCTCTTCCTCACCTCGCTGCTCCTCAAATATTTTCACATTTTCACTTCCCGGTTTTGCAAAGGTCGAGTGGAGAGGGCGATCTGCGAGATCAGTTCCGTAAAACAGTGTATTTTGGTCCCGTTTATCACCACACAAATGTAAACTGAAAGCAAAGCACAAAGTGAGCGCATGGACGGTTCTGCACGAGGTGAAGGGGAAGTGAGGCCACTTCACGTTTCAGGCATGAACGACCGTCTCAAGTTAAACACAAAACAACAGATCGAGATCAAAATCTACAGACTTTTCAACAAGAAAGCTGCAAAGTTAAGCCAAGTTAAGATGAGTTGAATTAAGAAAGTTTTGTCATGATTTGAGTAAATTTCACTTGAAAAGTAAAATTATCCGTCAGTGGAACAAGAGTTTTGTACTTAAAATATAATAATATACATCTTACTACACTTAAAATAAGAAAAAACAACTTTTTGCACTTAAAATAAGAATCAAAATTGGATGTTGCTTGAGTTAAGAAAAACAGCAGATCATTTATCTTGTCAAGTTAAATCTACTCAAATAATATAATAAATAATATAATATATTAAACAGATGGCAGCACGGTGGCTGAGTGGCAACACTCAGGCCTCACAGCAAGAAGGTTGCGGGTTCGATCCCCGGGTCGCCCGGGCCTTTCTGTGTGGAGTTTGCATGTTCCTCCCCGTGTCTGGATGGGTTTCCTCCGGGTACTCCGGTTTCCCCCATCAACCCAAAACATGCCCGCACCCCTATGAACTAACATCAAGGACCATGTTGTCCACCCTCCTGTGGGCTCACCACCTGCAGAGGGGTTCATAGGGGGGGTCAGGTGCTATGAGTATTGGGCAGCAAGCTGCCCCCGCGACCCAGCTGGATTAAGCGGGAGAAGATGGATGGATGGATGGATATTAAACAGTAAAATGTTCTTAATTTAAGTCATTTTAACTAATTAAGATTTTCTTAATTGTTATAAATAAAAATAAAATATACTTTATTAACTATATCTCTCAATAGGCAAAACTGCAATACACAAACAAATGTAAAAAAAAAAATGTTGTAATCATGTTTGGTTTGCTCAAAGTTGGGACGGAAACTCAAATTGTCCTGGTTTAGTCCTGGTTTAGTCCTGGTTTGGTCCGGTCTAGTCCTGGTTTGGTCCTGATTTAATCCTGGTTTAGTCCTGGTTTAGTCTGGAAGTAAGTAAGAAAGTAAAAGTATTTTCCAGACATTTTAAAAACAATTAAAGCGTCAAATGTGGTGATTTTGACAAAGAATTTAGTAGATTTTCTTAATTTTTATAGTTGGTTTTGTGCGTTTGGTCAAAGTTGGAATGGAAACTCAGATAGTCCTGGTTTAGTACCTGGTTTAATCCTGGTTTAGTCAGATTTAGTCTGGGTTAGTCCTGGTTTAGTCCTGGTTAAGTCCGGGTTTGTCCCCGTTTGGTCAGTTTAGTCCTGGTTTGGTCTGGAAGTAAGTAAGAAAGTAAAAGTATTTTACAGAGATTTCTAGAACAATTAAAGCATCAAAAGTAGTGATTTTGACAAAGAGTTTAGCTGATTTTCTTAATTTTGCTATCCATTTTTTTGTGTAGTTTGTGCAAAGTTGGGACAGGAACTCAAATAGTCCTGGTTTAGTCCTGGTTAAGCCCTGGTTAAGTCCTGGTTTAGTCCTGGTTAAGCCCTGGTTAAGCCCTGATTAAGTCCTGGTTAAGTCCTGGTTTAGTCTAGAAGTAAGTTAGAAAGTAAAAGTATTTTGCAAAATTTTCGAACAAAGCATCAAAAGAAGTAAGAGTTTAGCTGATTTTCTTATTTTTCTCATCATTTTTTGTGCATTTTGTTTGCTCAAAGTTGGGACGGAAACTCAAAAAAACTGAATGATCTTAAAAAAAAAAAGTCTCATCTTTTTCAGTAAATCTCACACTGTTAAGAAACACACTTTTTTTCTCTCTCAGATGTGAATGATGTGGTGGTGTTTATCAGTCTGGAGATAAGCGGCTTCGGCCGATCGAGGCTGTGACACATTCGAACAGCCGTGGACCTACTTAGATAAAAGCGCCGTAAAAGTCACCTGCTCCACTTCGACATCACTACAACCTGACGAAATGTGGAGTGAAATAAAACACGCCCGTCGGATAACAAACGCCTCACGCTACAACTGCCCTGGGATCAGAGGTGGAGGCCGGAAACACAAGGTGACGAAACAAATAAAGAGATGAACTCATTAAAGGCTGATTTCCTGAACTCAGACACTGATCCACACAGTCACAGTGGAGGAAATAAGGATTTGATCTGTTGCTGATGTCGTAGGTTTTCCCCTGACCAAGAAATGAACAGTCGATTATTTTAATGTTTGGTTTATTTTTATTTTTAAGAGTTTTGGCTCCCACAGACCACACTGCAAAAAAGGATTTTCTAGCATAAAGTGACTTGAATTAAGCAGATTCATCTTAAAAGATCAATTTTAAGATTTTTTTTTTACTTTAATTTACTTTAATAAGATGCGTTTTCTTACTTGTTTCAAGATATTCCATCCTGATTTATCTTATCTCGATATTACAACTTATTCTAAGCACTTTTTATATTAACTCAGTCCAGGTTAAGCCTCTTTAACTTCCTTCTCAAACCAATAAGGGGAAAAATCTTGCCATAAACACTTGAAACTCATGTTTTCTGCTTAGAACAAGATTCATATTTCGTCTTGTTTTAAGAAAACTTGGCAAGTGAAAATTTCTTACTGCACTGGGAGAAAATGTTAAACTTAAAATAGAGCATTTTTACCTCAAAATTTGTAAAAAAAAATTCTTATTTTTTGATTGGCCTTTTTTGCATTGTGCAGTGGAGGAAATAAGGATTTGAACAGTTGCTGATTTTGTAGGTTTTCCACTGACCAAGAAATGCATTTTATTTTATTTATTTGGCGCTTTTCTGGACACCCAAGGTCGCCGTACAACAACAGCTACAGCACTTTTCACAGACGCATGTCCCCAAAGACGCTTTATTAACAAAGCATTGTTCATTCCTGATGGGTCTGGACTGATGAAATAAACAGTCTATCATTTTAATGGCAGGTTTATTTTAATTTTTAAGAGTTCAGGCTCCCGCAGAGCAGTGAAACGCTCCTGATCGACTTGTCCCCTGTAGAAAAGACTCCAGAGAATCAGTCTTCAGACTCTAAAATGTCCAACATGGATGAAATAACCCGGACGGCAACTTTAGCTTATCTTATGTGAGGAATAGAGCAGAGCTGAGCCAGTCTCCAGTGCATTTATTCCAAAAACCAGAAAAACAGAGAAATATTTACAAAAGTACAAAGATCCAAAAGTTAAAAACAAACAGCACAGGTGAGGCTCCTTTTACAGGGCGCCTCCTTTAATTGGGTGAGCTCATTATAACTACAGGTGGGTACAGGTCATTTTATTTCAATATTTAAAACGTTTGCTCTATCAAAACAGTGCACAAATCTTCAGTTACATCTAATACAAACATGTACCTTTAATAATTTAGCAGTGTTTTATTATTAATTTAAAAATAGTAAATAGAAAAGAGTTCACATATCTGCGCACCTCCTCCTAACAAAATGGAACCTGCCCCGGAACCTTCTTAAGCTGCTCCGGATCCCCGGGGGACGATTTTAGCCGGAACACCTGAGGCAGACAGCAAAGAGGGAAAGTAGATTATGTAGAAAATGTTTCTTTTCTACATAATCCACGCGGAGCCACCGGGGGCCGGACTTGTGTGTTCGGGGTCAGAGGTCAAAGGTCGAAGGTCAGACGGTTGTGACACGCACCTCAGTTTGAGAAACAGTTGCAGGAGTCACGGACAGAGCGGTAAATCAAGACCAAACGACAGATACAGCCTCACATAATGGGCTTTAGGCTGGACTTTGTGTTCGGGCAAGTTTAGCCCTGGTTTAGTCCTGGTTTAGTCCTGGTTTAGTCCTGGTTTGGTCCTGGTTTAGTCCTGGTATAGCCCTGGTATAGCCCTGGTTCAGTCCTGGTTTGGTCCTGGTTTAGTCCTGGTATAGCCCTGGTATAGCCCTGGTATAGCCCTGGTTCAGTCCTGGTTTGGTCCTGGTTTAGTCCTGGTTTGGTCCTGGTTTAGCCCTGGTTCAGTCCTGGTTTAGTCCTGGTTTAGTCCTGGTTTAGTCCTGGTTTGGTCCTGGTTTAGCCCTGGTTTAGCCCTGGTTTAGTCCTGGTTTAGCCCTGGTATAGCCCTGGTTCAGTCCTGGTTTGGTCCTGGTTTAGTCCTGGTTTGGTCCTGGTTCAGTCCTGGTTTGGTCCTGGTTTAGCCCTGGTTTAGTCCTGGTTTAGCCCTGGTTTAGTCCTGGTTTAGCCCTGGTTCAGTCCTGGTTTAGCTCTGGTTTAGCCCTGGTTTAGCCCTGGTTTAGCCCTGGTTTAGTCCTGGTTTAGTCCTGGTTTAGTCTGTGTTCCTCTGGTACGGTTGAGCTCCTCATTAACGTCGTCAGAGTCTGA
This sequence comes from Odontamblyopus lacepedii, assembly GCA_034769755.1. Lineage (NCBI taxonomy): Eukaryota > Metazoa > Chordata > Actinopteri > Gobiiformes > Gobiidae > Odontamblyopus > Odontamblyopus lacepedii. The sequence goes on along the minus strand of CM068364.1, from coordinate 7,567,611 downwards.
ACGGGTTCGTCCACATTTCGACTCCACATTTCAGAATTTTCTGTGTTCGACGATCTGTTTAAAAACTCACCACAGCGTTCGGTTTCTTTTGTTTTTCCCACAAACTCTTGACTCTTGGTTAGTAATAATAAAACTGTGAAAAGTGCTCAGAATTGTTATGAAAACTTTGATGAACTTCATGACTTTTCAAACATGTTTGAGTAACGCTTTTTTATTTTTAGTGTATTTACATCTCCAAAGCTCAAAGGGGCAAAGTTAGAGTGACCGGACGTCCCTGTTTACCCAGGACAGTCCCCGTTTGAGCCCTGTGTCCCCTGTCCCAGCAGATCTATACAAAACCACTGAGCTGTCCCACTTTTATGCAAGAAATGTCCCTATGTTTGACAAATCTGATCCTGCCAACAGTAAAAAGAGGCATAAACTGTCATTTGTTTTGGTAAAATACAGAAAAGCTGCTTAAAAACGACCAAAACATCAGGTGTATCAGGTCAAATATTGTCAAAAATGACACTAAACCAGATCTAAAATCAGACTAAACCCTGAATAAAGAAGTTGTTCATCATGATTAACAAAAGATGACAAAAAGTGACTCATTTTGTCTCTAAATTCTTTCAAAATTCTTAAAGTTTATTGTCAATTTTTCATCCGGACAAATCAAAGTGAAATTAAATAATAATAATAGAATAAATTCACGAGCAAAGACCACGTCAGCAACACGTGCGCGAAGCGAAAAGCGTTTATTATACTGAGACGAGGCGTGTCGGCCGGGTTGAGACTCAGGGTGGGGGTTCAGTCTCACTCTTCACGTGGCCCAGCAGGACAAACTGGGTTCCCGGGATCGGCTACGACAAAGAGGCTTCTGGGAAATTGAGGCGTGGCAGACGTGAGCTGTGATTGGCTGGAGAGGAGTCGAGGTCCTGCTCCTGAATCATATTAACTACATTTAAAAGGAAAAGTCCAAAGTTTTTCTTTAGGGAGACGGCCCGGTGGTTAGAGAGAAATAAAACAATAAATAAGACAGAGCTAGAAATTAGATATATCGATAGAAAACAATAAATAAATTAGAGATAAATAAAAATAAATACTCAAAACACTGACCTATAACGTACACATTACTACATTTTTACTTTCTGGATTTTTGTAGTTTGCAGTTTGATCCCTGCCGACAGTAAAAAGAGGCATAAACTGACATTTGTTTAGGTAAAATACAGAAAATCTGCTTAAAAACGACCAAAACACAAAGAAAATGTTCCTTATTTACGCACTTGTTTCATAATTTTATTACTACCGACGACGACAAACTGAGTGTCACAGTTTTAGATTTTGAGGCACTGTGTAACTTTGGTTAAGGGTCCATCACCTGCTCGTTTCTATGGATACATCATCGCTCTGCGTGGAATGTTCCACAGTGTCACATTAAACAGCTCAACTTTACATTTATTCAATCACACACTACAAAAAAGGATTTTCTAGCATAGTTAAACTGACTTGAATTAAGCAGATTCATCTTAAAAGACCAATTTTAAGATTTTTTTGCTTAATAAGATGAGATTTTTTTACTTTTCAAGATATTCCATCCTGATTTATCTTATCTTGATATTACAACTAAGCACTTTTTATATTAACTCAGTCCAGGTTAAGCCTCTTTAACTTCCTTCTCGAACCAATAAGTTGAAAAATCTTGCCATAAATACTTGAAACTCGTGTTTTCTGCTTAGAACAAGATTCATATTTTGTCTTGTTTTAAGAAAATTTGGTAAGTGGAAATTTCTTACTGCACTGGCAGAAAATTTCACTTAAAATAGGACATTTTTACCTCAGAATTTGTATTTTTTCTTATTTTTTGATAGGTCTTTTTTGCAGTGTAGTGAAGGTGTGTGGAGTTTAAAAACACAGTGGAGCTTTTCCTGTATCACCACATGACATCACAAGGTGGTAGAGTGTTTTTTTTCAGTTTGAAAGAAGCACTCGGCCTAAATGTGCAGGTTTTGTGTGTTAAACATGTGTAACTAAAACAAAACTCAGCTCTGGGTCTGTTTGCGCTGAGGAAACATGATCAGAACCAGAGTGACACGACGAACTCTTTAACTTTAGACATTTATATAACTGCAGTGATAAACGCTGCTCCCCCGCCCGCCTCTCTCAGCCGTGTACAGTTAGCATCGCGCCGTGTTTGCTCAGCGTAAACGGCCGCCTGATAACGACATTACAAAGTGTACGCGCCGCTGTTGCCCAACGGCGGGTCAAAGGTCGGCGGTAATCGACGCTCACATACCTGCGGAGATAAACCAGGAAACCGGCCACAGGATCATCGGTGTCGCCCGAGGAAAAGTCCACCGCAAACTGGAGCTCTGAGGCGCCGGAGCAGCAGCCGGGCACTAAACCTAATCCTAATCCTAAACCTAAACCCGAACCCTGAGCCTTAAACTGCACTCAGGCTTTTCTCCGTTTAGTCCTGGTTTGATTTGCTCCATTTGTAGCTGCAATAAAAACATTTGGTCTTCTTGCATCTTGGTTTAGTCCTGGTTTAGTTCTACAACAGTTTAGTCCTGGTTTAGTTCAGGATTAGTCCCTGTTTAGTCCTAGTCTAGTCCTGATTTAGCCCAGGTTCAGATGGGTTTAGCCCAGGGTTAGTTCTGATTTAGTCCAGGTTTAGTTCAGGATGAATCCGTTTGGTCTTGATTTAGTCCTGGTTTAGTCCTGGTTTACTTTAGGATTAGTCCTGGTTTAGTCTTGGTTTTGGTGTGGTTTGTGGTGGTGAGTGTAGCCTGTTTAGTCCTTGTTTTGTCCTGGTTTAGATCTGGTTTAGTTCAGGATTAGTCCTGGTTTAGATCTGGTTTAGTCCAGGTTTAGATGTGGTTTGCGGTAATGTGAGTGGAGCCTGTTTAGTCCTGGTTTAGTTCAGGATTAGTCCTGGTTTAGTCCTGGTTTAGTTCAGGATTAGTCCTGGTTTATTGCAGGTTTAGTCCTGGTTTATTGCAGGTTTAGTTCTGGTTTATTGCAGGTTTAGTCCTGGTTTATTGCAGGTTTAGTCCTGGTTTAGTCCTGGTTTATTGCAGGTTTAGTCCAGGTTTAGTCCTGGTTTAGTCCTGGTTTATTGCAGGTTTAGTCCTGGTTTAGTCCGGGTCTATTGCAGGTTTAGTCCTGGTTTAGTCCTGGTTTAGTGCTGGTTTAGTGCTGGTTTATTGCAGGTTTAGTCCAGGTTTAGTCCTGGTTTATTGCAGGTTTAGTCCTGGTTTAGTCCTGGTTTATTGCAGGTTTAGTCCAGGTTTAGTCCTGGTTTATTGCAGGTTTAGTCCTGGTTTAGTCCAGGTTTATTGCAGGTTTAGTCCTGGTTTAGTCCTGGTTTAGTGCTGGTTTATTGCAGGTTTAGTCCTGGTTTAGTCCTGGTTTATTGCAGGTTTAGTCCTGGTTTAGTCCTGGTTTAGTGCTGGTTTATTGCAGGTTTTGTCCTGGTTTAGTCCTGGTTTATTGCAGGTTTAGTCCTGGTTTAGTCCTGGTTTAGTCCTGGTTTAGTGCAGGTTTAGTCCTGGTTTAGTCCTGGTTTATTGCAGGTTTAGTCCTGGTTTAGTCCTGGTTTATTGCAGGTTTAGTCCAGGTTTAGTCCTGGTTTAGTCCTGGTTTATTGCAGGTTTAATCCTGTTTTAGTCCAGGTTTATTTCAGGTTTAGTCCTGGTTTAGTCCTGGTTTAGTCCTGGTTTAGTGCTGGTTTAGTTCTGGTTTATTGCAGGTTTAGTCCTGGTTTATTGCAGGTTTAGTCCTGGTTTAGTCCTGGTTTATTGCAGGTTTAGTCCTGGTTTAGTCCTGGTTTATTGCAGGTTTAGTCCTGGTTTAGTCCAGGTTTATTGCAGGTTTAGTCCTGGTTTAGTCCTGGTTTAGTGCTGGTTTATTGCAGGTTTAGTCCTGGTTTAGTCCTGGTTTAGTGCTGGTTTATTGCAGGTTTAGTCCTGGTTTAGTCCTGGTTTAGTGCTGGTTTATTGCAGGTTTAGTCCTGGTTTAGTCCTGGTTTATTGCAGGTTTAGTCCTGGTTTAGTGCTGGTTTATTGCAGGTTTTGTCCTGGTTTAGTCCTGGTTTAGTCTTGGTTTATTGCAGGTTTAGTCCTGGTTTAGTGCAGGTTTAGTCCTGGTTTAGTCCTGGTTTATTGCAGGTTTAGTCCTGGTTTAGTCCAGGTCTATTGCAGGTTTAGTCCTGGTTTAGTCCTGGTTTAGTGCTGGTTTAGTCCTGGTTTATTGCAGGTTTAGTCCTGGTTTAGTCCAGGTCTATTGCAGGTTTAGTCCTGGTTTAGTCCTGGTTTAGTGCTGGTTTAGTGCTGGTTTATTGCAGGTTTAGTCCAGGTTTAGTCCTGGTTTATTGCAGGTTTAGTCCTGGTTTAGTCCTGGTTTAGTGCTGGTTTAGTGCTGGTTTATTGCAGGTTTAGTCCAGGTTTAGTCCTGGTTTATTGCAGGTTTAGTCCTGGTTTAGTCCTGGTTTATTGCAGGTTTAGTCCAGGTTTAGTCCTGGTTTATTGCAGGTTTAGTCCTGGTTTAGTCCTGGTTTATTGCAGGTTTAGTCCTGGTTTAGTCCTGGTTTAGTCCTGGTTTATTGCAGGTTTAGTCCTGGTTTAGTCCTGGTTTATTGCAGGTTTAGACCTGGTTTAGTCCTGGTTTAGTGCTGGTTTATTGCAGGTTTTGTCCTGGTTTAGTCCTGGTTTATTGCAGGTTTAGTCCTGGTTTAGTCCTGGTTTAGTCCTGGTTTAGTCCTGGTTTAGTCCTGGTTTAGTCCTGGTTTATTGCAGGTTTAGTCCTGGTTTAGTCCTGGTTTATTGCAGGTTTAGTCCAGGTTTAGTCCTGGTTTAGTCCTGGTTTATTGCAGGTTTAGTCCTGTTTTAGTCCAGGTTTATTGCAGGTTTAGTCCTGGTTTAGTCCTGGTTTAGTCCTGGTTTAGTGCTGGTTTAGTCCTGGTTTATTGCAGGTTTAGTCCTGGTTTATTGCAGGTTTAGTCCTGATTTAGTCCTGGTTTATTGCAGGTTTAGTCCTGGTTTAGTCCTGGTTTATTGCAGGTTTAGTCCAGGTTTAGTCCTGGTTTATTGCAGGTTTAGTCCTGGTTTAGTCCAGGTTTATTGCAGGTTTAGTCCTGGTTTAGTCCTGGTTTAGTGCTGGTTTATTGCAGGTTTAGTCCTGGTTTAGTCCTGGTTTAGTGCTGGTTTATTGCAGGTTTAGTCCTGATTTAGTCCTGGTTTAGTGCTGGTTTATTGCAGGTTTAGTCCTGGTTTAGTCCTGGTTTATTGCAGGTTTAGTCCTGGTTTAGTGCTGGTTTATTGCAGGTTTTGTCCTGGTTTAGTCTTGGTTTATTGCAGGTTTAGTCCTGGTTTAGTGCAGGTTTAGTCCTGGTTTAGTCCTGGTTTATTGCAGGTTTAGTCCTGGTTTAGTCTTGGTTTATTGCAGGTTTAGTCCTGGTTTAGTGCAGGTTTAGTCCTGGTTTAGTCCTGGTTTATTGCAGGTTTAGTCCTGGTTTAGTCCTGGTTTATTGCAGGTTTAGTCCTGTTTTAGTCCAGGTTTATTGCAGGTTTAGTCCTGGTTTAGTCCTGGTTTATTGCAGGTTTAGTCCAGGTTTAGTCCTGGTTTAGTCCTGGTTTATTGCAGGTTTAGTCCTGTTTTAGTCCAGGTTTATTGCAGGTTTAGTCCTGGTTTAGTCCTGGTTTATTGCAGGTTTAGTCCAGGTTTAGTCCTGGTTTATTGCAGGTTTAGTCCTGGTTTAGTCCAGGTTTATTGCAGGTTTAGTCCTGGTTTAGTCCTGGTTTAGTGCTGGTTTATTGCAGGTTTAGTCCTGGTTTAGTCCTGGTTTATTGCAGGTTTAGTCCTGGTTTAGTCCTGGTTTAGTGCTGGTTTATTGCAGGTTTTGTCCTGGTTTATTGCAGGTTTAGTCCTGGTTTAGTCCTGGTTTATTGCAGGTTTAGTCCTGGTTTAGTGCAGGTTTAGTCCTGGTTTAGTCCTGGTTTAGTCCTGGTTTAGTCCAGGTTTATTGCAGGTTTAGTCCTGGTTTAGTCCTGGTTTAGTCCTGGTTTAGTCCAGGTTTAGTCCTGGTTTAGTCCAGGTTTATTGCAGGTTAAGTCCTGGTTTAGTCCTGGTTTATTGCAGGTTTAGTCCAGGTTTAGTCCTGGTTTAGTCCTGGTTTATTGCAGGTTTAGTCCTGGTTTAGTCCAGGTTTATTGCAGGTTTAGTCCTGGTTTAGTCCTGGTTTAGTGCTGGTTTATTGCAGGTTTAGTCCTGGTTTAGTCCTGGTTTAGTGCTGGTTTATTGCAGGTTTAGTCCTGGTTTATTGCAGGTTTAGTCCTGGTTTATTGCAGGTTTAGTCCTGGTTTAGTCCTGGTTTATTGCAGGTTTAGTCCTGGTTTATTGACATATGAGTGAACAGGGTCACAACATGAGGAAATTGCTGTGGTATTTTGAGCGACACATAAACAAACACGACTAACCATGAAATAAATAAAACAGAATAAAATAAAGTAGAAAACAATAAACTCTATAATGTAACACAAAAATGTACAAAATTACAAGAATATAACAGCGGAGGTGATGATTACTCCTGGTTTAGTCCTGGTTTAGTCCTGGTTTAGTCCTGGTTCAGTCCTGGTTTAGTCCTGGTTTAGTCCTGGTTTAGTCCTGGTTTAATCCTGGTTCAGTCCTGGTTCAGTCCTGGTTTAGTCCTGGTTTAGTCTCAGTCTGTAGCTTGTTAATATGAGTCAGATCTGCGGGGGGAGGAGCAGCTGCTTTATTTACAAATCCACTCAGGCCGAAACCAGAAACACAAGACGAGAAGTTTGGAAACAGAAAAACTGCAGTAAAAAAACTGCAGCAATAAAACCACCGAAAACAGCAACAACAACAGTAGTAATAGTAGTAGTAGTAGTAGCAGTAGCAGCAGTAGTAGTAGTAGCAGTAGCAGCAGTAGTAGTAGTAGTAGTAGCAGCAGTAGTAGTAGTAGTAATAGTAGTAGTAGTAGTAGTAGTAGTAGTAGTAGTAGTAGTAGTAGTAGTAGTAGTAGCAGTAGCAGTAGCAGTA
>CM068364.1:7550570-7555570 GCA_034769755.1 Odontamblyopus lacepedii | reverse complement strand
TTTAAAAGTGGAGATAAAACAGTCGATTTTAGTTGCAGAAGTGTGTTTTTGAGGAAACACTTTTAGAAAATAAATGTTTTTGCACATGGTGTATCTTTTGTCTTCAAAACTAAAATCTAAATAAAACTATATTTGAGAACTAATAATAACTGTATAAAATAACTCACTGCACTTTCCTGTAGTTTTAAAAGAACATTTCATCCTCAGATCTGTTTCACTCCAAAAATGTAGAATTTAAACCAGTGGATTTTATTTGGAGCTGTGTTTTTGCATAATTATTGTTAATTAAGTTCGGGACCATCCATCCATCCATCTTCTCCCGCTTAATCCGGCTGGGTCGCGGGGGCAGCGTGCTGCCCAATCCTCATAGCACCTGACCCCCCCTATGAACCCCTCTGCAGGTGGTGAGCCCACAGGAGGGTGGACAACATGGTCCTTGATGTTAGTTCATAGGGGTGCTGCATGTTTTGGGTTGATGGGGGAAACCGGAGTACCCGGAGGAAACCCATCCAGACACGGGGAGAACATGCAAACTCCACACAGAAAGGCCCAGGCGACCCGGGGATCGAACCCGCAACCTTCTTGCTGTGAGGCCTGAGTGTTGCCACTCAGCCACCGTGCCGCTAAGTTCGGGACACTTTTAGAAAATAAATATATGTATATAGTGTATTTTTGTTTGTTTTGTCTCATTTGCAAAGAAAACAAATCTAAATTAAAATAAATTTGGTAATAAATCATTGCACTTTCCTGTAATTTCAAAAACATTTCATTCTCAGATCAATTTTTAACTCCAAACATGTGTTAAAAATGTAGAATTTAAACCAATGGATTTTATCTGGAGCTGTGTTTTTGTGGCTTTTGATTAAGTCTGGATTCTTTATTTAGCAAATAAATCTATGGATATAGTTTTTTTTGGTTTGTTTCATCTGCAAAGAAAACAAATCTAAATTAAAATAAATCTGATAAATTATTGCACTTTCCTGTAGTTTCAAAAACATTTCATTCTCAGATCAATGTTGAACTCCAGACATGAGTTTTAAAAATGTAGAATTTTAACCAGTGGATTTTATTTGGTGTTTTTGCAGCTTTTGGGTCAAGTTTGGGACACTTTAAGAAAATAAATGTATGGATATAGTGTCTCATCTGTCTAAATGAAAATAAATGTAATAAATCATTGCACTTTCCTGTAGTTTCATCTCATTCTTAGACGAATGTTTAACTCCAGACACGAGCCACGAGACCAGACTTGAACTTTTCCAAAAATACGGGTTTATTTAACTGCAATCAATACTTACAAAAGAGAAACAGTTTGTTTCCATCGAAACTCACAGAATTACTGTAGTGAACATAAAAACATGGCTGAAAAAATACATTCATATTTTACTTTCTTTGCGTCGAATCGTTCACCGCTCTTTAACACGTGAAGGCAACAGGAACGGGCGACTTCAGGAAAAACAAAAACATCACCATCCGAGTTCTCAAACCTTGGAGGAAAAGGCGGCGTAGACTCGAGCCGTAGCTACCTGGAATGTCGTAAAGGCACAACAGAGGGGCCAAGCAAGTGCATCCGATCACATCAACGAGGAAAAACAAAACCCAACTTTCCAGAACCATTTTGGTGACAGCTGTCGCTCGGAATAACAGTGGGTTTACAGAAGTCCAGACTCGGGGAAAACGCTCCGAGCCGGTAGTGCACCCCAGGACAACACAAAGTACACGGAAAATACTCAGAGGATACTTTGACAGTGGAGGATGGGATTGCAGTCCGATAAAGAGGGAAAAGTAATAAATAATAATCAAAACGCAAATGTCTTTTTTTGCTTTAAATTAACTTTCTTTTTGACAAAGTGTAGTTGCAAGAACAAAAGTCATTGAAGTACAATATATTAAACTGTGAAAAAAGGAAAACTTGACAAAACGTCTTCACAATCTTTAGATTAATACGGAAGATCATAATTTAACATAAAAGAAAATATATTCTATTGCTCATTATCCAGATAAATACAAAACAAAATTAACAAAAAATGCATATGATCACCAATAAATATGTTCTGATAAGTTAAATAAGCAGTGACAAAGCAAACCTTCTGTCTGGAAAGTTTCTCAAACAATAATAATAATAACCGTAATAACATTAATAAAAAATAATTATCAAACAAAGAAAGCGAAGGGCTGTGATGAGCGGAGAGGAGGGGGTGGAACAGTAAAATAGCTTGAGATCTGATCAGGATGTACCGGGAATGCTGGAATTCCCCCAGTACGGAAAGGGGCGGGGCTAGGAGCAGTTTGATATCAGGGTTTCCTTCCCCCCCTGAGAGGCAGTGTCCAGCAACACGAGGAGAGTTTAGAGAGAGAGGGGCAGACCCAACTTCCAGTTCAAAGAGTCCTTCCGGCAGAATCACCCAGTCCACAATTACACAAGCTCTGTGAGGGGTGCAGGGGGGAGAACCAAAAACAGTAGTCCATTCACCCAAAACACGCAGAAACCAGCCTCGTTCTGTTAAAAACTCAAGTCCTGTGAGGGCTGGAGCCGCTGCAGTCCAGAGAGCACAAGGCTAAAGGCAGTGGTTACAGTGGGACAGGGTCTAGTGCAAAGCCCCAGTCTCTGCTACACATTCAACAACACGACTGACAGAAGACCACGAAAGACCACGAGAGAGACCACCAAGGACCAACAGAAGACCTCCACAGACCCCAAAGACCTCCACCTGCTCCAGTCTGTTCATCCTCCATTTGGCACATGACACACGCAGGGCAAGACTGTGCAGAGAACAATGAAATGATCTGTGTCGTTCCCTTCAGACCAAAGGCACATCCACAGAGGAGCCAGGGCAGGGACAGGGGGACAGGGGCAGGAGGACCCCGGGGCAGGGGGACAGGGGCAGGGGGACAGGGGCAGGGGGACGGGGGAGTGAGTCAGTTCGTCGTCAGGTCTGAAGTGCCATGAGGACAGTCAGAGGTGGAGCAGTTAGTCGTCGGAGATGGACAGGCGGCTGAAGATGGGCAGGCGGCGGGCGTTGTCCAGGGTGGGGCTCTCGGAGCCGCTCAAGCTGCCCCCGGAGCTGCTCTGGTAGCCCTCCTGGTCCGACAGAGAGTCTGGGGGGCTACAGGGAGCGTCGAACATGTGGGGGGAGTCCACCATGGGTCTAAAATAGTAGGGCGTGCTGGTGGGGGAGGGCGGCGTGGCCTCGGAGCCTACGGGACCCGTCCCCAGGCTGGGCCCGAACAGGCTGGCCAGCTCCTGGCTGGAGTAGGTGAAGGGGTTACTGCTGGGCCACTCGGGGAGCTCGTCTGGGAAGAAGGCGGGGGGAGGGGTGACGGAGGTGGGACTGTCCCTCAGCCCGGCCGAGCTGGAGAAGCCCGCGAAGCTGAAGCTGTGCTGCAGGCGGGGCCGCTCCAGCTTATTGGAGGGGTTTAGGGGCGTGGTCTGAGGGGGGCCCCGGCGCTCCTCGGCGTTGTGGATGAAGTGGCAGCGGGGCCCGTAGGGGCAGAAGCCGATGGTGTGGAAGGTGCGGCACAGCTCCGTCTTGTACTTGGGGTGGCGGCTCAGGCTGCGCAGTTCGTGGATGCCGTGGGCAAACTGACACTTGTCTCCGTATTTACAGGAGCCGTTCTCCTCGAAGGGACGGCACAGCTCCGTCTTGTAGCGGCTGGAGTTGACCTGGTTGCCCCCGGTGGGGCTGGCCGGGCCCAGGCACTTGTTGAGGAGGCGCTCGCCCGTCTCGGAGAAGGAGCGCTCCCGGAGGCGGTTCTCCTTGTTGTTGTTTAGCCCTGAGATGAGACTGTGGTCCGAGGCCTTCAAACTGCTGAGGAACTGGTTCTGGCTGAACTTGGTGCTGCTGACCGAGTGGCGTCTCTGGAACACGCCGGAGGGGGAGCCCACAGCCTTCCTGTCCAGCAGGGCTCCGGGGCTCGAGAGGGGCACGTTTGTGCCAGTGCAAGGGGCAGACATGGTGTGAGGGGCCAGGTGGTGGTGGTGGTGGTGGTGGTTGTTGTTGTAGCCGAGCAGTTTGTTGTTCTGCAAAGACACAAAAGCAACAGGTCAGAACAAAGTCAGACAGAGAAGTGCTTCATGTTAGCGCTGGAGCAGTGAGCCGAGAGGGAGCCGGCTCCTCTCTAATGCCCGTGTGCTTTCGGCTCCCTGTTCGGCTCTCGGCTCCTCGCGCCTGTGGAGCAGCTGCTTTGGCACGCGGAGGAATCTGAGTATTCGAGTCAATGGAGCGGAGCGCACGAGGCGCTGAATCATTTGGAGAATGGAGCCGCGAGGAAAAAAAAAAAAAAGACTCGATTCACTTCCAAATGAGGGCGAAGTTTATTATTAATCTCTCATTTACATGACTATAAACCCGCTCCGCAAACCGCGGGAGGAAACGGCCCCTGAGTCCGACTCGAAAACTCTTCACACAAAAAACTCTTTCACAAAATAAACCCGCGCTGGAAACGCGCTGTTTTAAAGTTTAGATTTCGAGGAGATGGACTCAGAAGAGTTGAAGCAGCTCCGTGAGGCCAAATGTGGTGAATGATTAGCCGCATGTGGCCTCTTTGTGCAGCGTTAAAAAGTGGCGCAAAAGCATAACTGAGGCGAGGTTTAACGACACTTCAGCCCGTTTCACCTGTAAACAAATCTATAAAACTGTGTCACAGGCCGAAAAGGCGACTGTGTCTAAGTAAATACGACTTTTCAATGTGCAGCAACTTGTGGAATCGCGTTACTCTTTTACGCACGTAAAACAGGCAGAAAACAAAATAAGCACAAACTGAGCCAGAGTCTCATGTAAACTGTTGATAAAAACGCAGCCAAACCGGGGCCGATACGGGCTCAGACGTGCTTACACAGACAAAAATCAGAGCTGGCCCGAGGCAACCCCAGCAAAATCCATAAAACAACCTCTGGTCTCTGCAGCTCCAAAGTCTAAAGCAAACACGCACGATTTGGCGCAAAAATGTCACAGGCGCTTAGAGAAGTTACCAAAGTTAAATTAAACAAAGAGCGAGATTTC